>VDFB02043787.1:0-46571 GCA_007258455.2 Sequoia sempervirens
AGTTCATAACTATCATTTTATTTGACAATATTTAGTTTTCAATGAGGTGGAATGAGTGTTAGCATTCCCTTAGAAATTAGTTCACTATTAGGAAAATTATATGAATTACCTTATTGTGTATGCTTCTTTTGGTGGAAGGATTCATCCTCTATGGGTGGTTGTTTGATTGGATGTTCTTTTTCATAGGAACATTCCAACTCTATTCATGGCTAGCTTACATTTATTTCTTTCATGATAGGAAGTTATTTGCACATTTCCAAGTCATTTCTCTACTTTAAATGTACATGTCTTCCTTGCTAGGTGATAGGTGTCTCTTCACTCACATGACTACAATAGAGTGAGAAATGTTGGTTGGAGAAGGTAGTGGGTCTATTCACGTGGCTATGATAGTGGGGTAATTTTAATCTGTAGGAGAGAAAGAGATAGTGAAAAAAAGTGGAATTGATAGTGAAAGAAGAATTTTGTTATATGTTATAAACATCCATGCAAGCAAGAGATTAATAGATTGACAAAGTAAAGTTGCATAAATTAATAGAGTAATAGGGTTATGTAGAGATAGATGCACAAAGTTGTATCTTCTAGGGACTTAGCTTGGTGGAGTTAGTGAGAAGCACAAATATGTGAGGGATAAGACATACTATTTGAAAATGTTGAGAGGGTTTGGATTGCTAGATGTGTATTCCAAAGCCAAGCATACCAAATAGTAGAGTTTGATGAATTTAGGTAGATGTAGGTTGGTTGAGTTAGCCATGGGAAAGAATATTAATATTAGAGGAGAGCATGTTGTAATAGGTGTGTGGTAGATGCTTCAAGCATCTCGTTATCAATAGAGGTTGTATATTGAGCCATTGGGTCTAGTTCAACAAGTTTCCTAAATTTTCCATAATTGTGAGTCTTGAGTTATAGGTTGTGATAATATTTATAATTAAAGATTTTAAAAATCCAATTGAGGTGATATATACACATGTACATGAATGTGGATGAGTGACACGAGAAGTGTAGCTCACTCTTCCTAAGGTTTATGTCTAGTTGAGGGTTTCTTTGAGAGGAGTTATATTGATGAAGCTCAATGTGATAGCTAGGGATTTTAAAAATACAATTGAGGTAATATATACATATGTATGAATGTGGATTAATGACATGAGGAGTGTAGCTCACTCTTCCTATGGTTTTTATGTAGTTGAGGGTTTCCTTGAAATGTAGTTGTGTTCCATATTTGTGTGTGTGGTACAAGTTTTATTTTTTCATCAATGTTTCTAATTAATCCTTTAAGGAATATACCATAGGTAATTGTTATAGGTAGTTAAATGTTTGTAGAGTAATTTTGAGATATCTTTTTTTAGAAATCCACAAATGATGTACTATAGTACATTAGAGCTACCTAAAGTTTATGGATCATATATTTTATTTTACACTTGGAGGCATCTTCGTTATGATTTTTGTGTGCTTCCTTTAGTTCCTATGTTATATAGTTATTCATGTTTACATATATATGGTACTTAACTCCTACACTTTGCTATGATTTTTTTTGGTTCTTGTATTTTTCTATATTCTTTGTTCATTTTCCTACCTCCCATGTTCCATATTTGATACTTTTAATTCCATATGTTCCTTTTTATGGTATTATATTATGTAACCCTTGATGCTACCATGATTCCTTATGTTCCATGATTATCATTTTTAACTCTTAAATTCCATGACATGATCATTAAGTTTATCTTTTTCTTATAAATTTCTACCATGTTTATGCTTTTCATACTCACATGACTTCTATGTTTATATTTATTATCATGCCTATGATTTCTTATTTATGATCCTTGTCATATCCATATATTTTAGATCCCATTTGAGCCTAGATAATCCTTATCTAGCTTGTAGAAACACCCTTCCCTAATTAGTTACATATATTGGGGAAAAACATTCAGGGCATGCTGTCTTTCTATTCTTACACATAATTTCATGATTATCTCTTACTTATGCCCTTACATGTTTATCTTATGATGATACCTTTTATCATGTTTACTTGATTTTAGCATATCTTTTTATCACTCCTCCAATTCCTTGCATACGTTTTATGAAACCAATTGGAGAGTGCTGTGCCCTTCACGTAACCCTAGGGAAGTTGCCATTCACTAACCAAATGCAACAATTTTTTTTTTTTTTTAAAGAACATTGTATACAAGTTCACTAAACAGCAAACATCCCCTGGAGCTCTGTGATAAAGCTTACTTAAACCGAATTAAACAGCCAAGGAAAGAAACATAATCATTCAATCAAGGAATTTAATTTTGTACATTCCATACAGGATAATTACATCAAGGACTAATAGATACAACATGATATCCACTAACGATTATTTACAATATAATTACAACACTCATTCCCCGAATGAGGTAGATCAAATAACATGATAAAATATTACAATTTCCACCTCGATACAAATGAGGGGTAATGAAATACAAGAATAACTGGAATGAAAGAACTAGAAGAGTAACAGGAATCAACGAGCTCCCCAACATGAAAGTCTCGTTCACAAGATCATGATCAAAGCCAACGGTGTAAGGTGCACGTTCCACCCAACCAAGTGATACCCAAAGGCTCACCCCCCGTGCTAGGAGATAGTAACAAGGATTTTTGGTCAAGACCAACTACCTCTAGACAAAGGCTAAACATAACTGAACCGACTCAAATACCAACAACATCACTTAACACAATAAGAAAACTCACAAGACAATCGTTGCTTCCAGTTCGTAGGACAAGACCACTATTGCACAACACACAATAGCCCGACCAGCGGCGTGAGGAAGTGTCATGCATAAATTGCCATGAGTTACCCTGGCTCAACCTTCCTAGGCTACCGAACCCCCATCATGGGTTACCCTGGCTTGCCTCTACCGGCGTCGGACCCTCACACAAAACTATGCGTCTCATCTCATCTCGAGTCTTAACAATGCATGTTCCATGAGAGAGGCATTCTTTAACTTTATTAGTGTGAAGTTCCCCATTAATTCTTTTAAATTATCACTTGATTACACCCTAGGTGAGTTACCCTGACACCGCTTTGGGCGTCGGACCCCCACAAAGGGCCACTCTCCTACTGACAATACTGGGATACAAAACCCTCAATCTAAGGGTAGACAAGATGCACGGAACTGAAAACCAATTCCAACCTTAACACATTAGGTCTCACAACCCGTTCATAGTACACGGGTAACCATAACAAATCACATATCCCATTCATGATAATCAGGTGATAACACAACTACAACCACGTGCACTACCCAAAACAAAACACCAGAGTTGAACCAACATAATAAACAACCCCCACAACCCATAAACTCCCTTGAAAGACTTACAAAACCAAACATCCCATTTGCCCAACAACACAACGACGAGGACACAACCAATAAGCAAGTTTAGGAAAATAAATATTCTAATGTTAGGATTCCCTAAATCCAAATAAGTCAATCACCCGTTGCACAACTACTTCTAATTTATGACAATTTAGTTCATAGGACAAGAACCATTCATGACAATTGTTTAACCCTAACTTTCATCAGTTGTACATTACTTGAAAATACTAGTCTTGACATAATTCGTTTCCAAGCAATACAAAAATGTAAATCTAAATATTCTTTTCAATTTCCCGTCTACAACCAATCTTAGAACTCAATTCTCCAATAAATAATTAAATAAATAAAACGTTTTCATTATAAAATCAGTAGTTGCATCTTCAAAATAAAATGACCATCAACACATTTACATATATTATTTAAATAATAACAACATTATTTAACTCCATATATTTAAAAACAAATATTTTTATTTCCTTTTAAATAATTCTAATTATTTAAATTATATAATATACATATATTATATAATAAAATAATATCAAAAATTTAAAATGCATAAATATATATTTTTATTTTATTTTATTTAAACAAATAAAATAAAATAAAAACACAATGAATATATATGTTATATAATATATAAGATATATATATATATATATGTGTTATATCATATATTATATACGATATAATATATACATTAAGTTAAAAAAAAACATAAAAAAAAACATGGTTATTTGGAAGAAGCAGGGGCCTTTGCTCCCAGCGCCCGGCCTCAAGTGGAGGCTCACCTTCCATGGCGCCCTCTTCTATGGGTGGGAGGCGCTGCTCACTGACGCACCCTCCAGCAGAAGCTGTGATGGCCTCCCTCCCAAAGAAAGAAAAATCATGAGGCATAACTTTTAAATAAAATAAAACCCACATTTTTTTTTATTTGGTTTATTCTCTGACGTTTACGAAGAAAAATAAATCCATAGCCTTAAATTTCAAGCAGTTAGCATATCAATGCTATATACATATATATAGAAATCAACATATGTATGTGTATATATATATATACATAATTTCTCAAATTACAGTCAAATTGAAGAGATTTTCATAACAAAATCAACATACCCAATAAATTTTATTTCATAAATTCAAAATCAATTAATTTGCCATAACAAATTCTCGGAAGGGGTTTGAGTTTTCCTAAATTATTTCAACTCTTTCCTAAGATCTTAACAGTGGTTCATTCTCAAATTTTGCAAATAGAATTGAATCTACTAAAACATGAACCAATTTTCAAAATGAAAAAAAAAAAAAAAAAAAAAACCTAGATTTTTCTCCCAAAACTTGAAGTCCTTCCAATGGAGGTTTGCCCTTCCTTTCCAATTTTGCTTCACCCAAATCCTCAATCTTTTTTCTCCAATTTCTTCCAAGAATTCTTATGCAAGTTTGCTCTCCATAATTTCCAAATTAAATTCAAAAATAAAAATACCATTACCTTATGCAATCCTTCCCCAAATTTGTCAAAGCCCTAAAATGGACTCACCCAACAACATTTATTGCTAATTTAGATATTTTCTATTTTGTAATTTTTTTTTTCAAACAATTTCTATTTTCAAATGAAATTTGCATAATATCTTTTAAATAAAATTACATTTTCAACCCAAATGAAAATTTAAATTTTCTTTTAACCAAATTGAATTCAACAATTCATAATGCCATTCTCAATTCTTTTTCAACTTTATTTCTAAGAAATTAAATATAAGACATATTTCTAATTTCTGATTTAATCCAAATATCTAATAATGCCCACACAGCTAAATTGATTTAATTTATCCCTATTAATTTAATTAGTCAATAAAATAAATCTAATTCAAAATTAGATTATTTTATTAATTAAATTAAATTAATTAATTAATCACTAATTTTCCAACATTTCAATAAGACAAAACAATCATCATTTATAAATTTCAAAAACCATTTAATCACTTTTAACTTGAAATTTTAAATATAAAGCCAATGGGGAAACTAACAACATAAAACACTGAACCCGACTAAGACCGACGACACACTATGGCTAGGGTGATGGTTTGACACAAAAATCCTAGTTACTATCTCCCAATCGATACCGTTGGTCGATGGACATGCTCAAACCTGTGAAACCAGGTGGAGTCGATGTCCTATACCTGCATCCTGCACACAATACGAGTGTCGAAACATGCATATAATATATTAAAACACACCGTGAAGAGGAAATCGCGGAATCCCAGGGCACTCGCATGCGAGTGATGTGATCCCGTCCCCTTCACCAATACAATATCACTAACCGACGCATCTAATCATCCATGATATAATCAAAACATAAAGCATCAGTAATTCATATACATGCTAATTTAATCCATAATATGAAATAATAATAACATCGGAATAAAGTACCATCACATCAAAACATAATGTTTACATCGCTTAACAGATAGCGGTTAAATAACTAAGTTCCAAAGTCACAATGCAACAGAAATAAAACATATCATAGAAGAACACTGTTCGATCAAAGAGCAAAATGGAGGGGGTACAGGAGCATATATGTTAGTAATGTTCATTTCTAACTTGTGTTGTGTAGTGACAATCTCATTGTCATCCCAAATTGAGGATACTATTTACCAAAGTATCTACAAAGTTAAATCTTTCATTTATTTGGTTAGATTCCTTTTTGTGATATCAAAACTTTTATCATTTTTTATAATAGGAAGGACATATTATCCTTATCCTTTTATTTAGTTCAAAGATAATTCCTTTTAGTATGATGTGATTATCCCCATTTTAAATACTTTACACATGTTAATCATTGCATTTTTATTTTTTATTTTTTAAGTTTCAATGGAGTGATAATTGTATGAAGAATTTAATAATTTTATGATACTTTACATACATTTTAATATTTTGCATCTCCATAAATTATTTAATTTACATTTTGATTACTTCTTTTACTTTGACATGCACCCACTTAATAATTCACATGCACCCACCTAATAATTTACATGCACATCAAAGTCATGATAAAATGTATTTGTAAAATTTTACACCCACACCCTTTTCCCTTATATTTTGGATTCACCTTAATTAGAGTATCCAAAATGTGATGACCTACAAGTAGCAAAAGAGTTATGAGTGAGAGTAGCAGTTGCAACGAGAGTTTGATTTTTGGAGATGGCACCTCTAAGGAGGAAGATGATGCTGATCTGGTTGTGGGTTTTCTATCTTCCACAAACCTTGCTAACATTCTTCTTTGACTGGGGTGTGGGCCTCTATTGTTTGATTGGTGGTTAGAGTTATTGTTCGATGTTTGTGGAGGGGTGTAGGTATGTTGCATTGTGCCTTTGGAGTTGCAAGGGATGGTGGTTTTTCTCACCAACTCTTTGCCTTTGTATGGGGGTTTGTCTATGCTGGTGAGGTTTGTTGCCTCTTTTTTATGTCTCCCTTCATGTTTTTCTTTGCTGCTATTTCGCTTGGGATTTTTTCCCTTTTGGTTGCAACTACTTAAGGATATGGGTTTGTTGTCTGGCTTCTTTTTGGAGCTCCCTCTCTTTGCTTGAGTTTGGTGGTTTGCCCCTTGATTTTGTAGACAATATTTTTAGGGGTCATCTATGGTTTCCTCCTTCCCTGTTCTTTTAGGTTGTGTGGGGTGTTTCTGGGTGTATCTTTGCCTAGAGCCTCTTGGGTGCAGTGCTTGTGTTGGGTGTCGATCTCCAAATGGTTTTCTCTGTTGGGGGATCTAGTTCCTATGCTACTTAATCTACTATTTTGGCTTGGTATTTCCTTGTTCCCTTTGTGGGCTTGGTTGTTTTTTGCCTCAAAGGGTTTTTTCTTTTGTTTCTTACAAAGGGTTTTCTACTTGAGGGGGTTTCCTTTTACTGGTGGCCCCTTGTGGTGGATCTGTGGAAGGAGCTGCTATTTTTTTGGGTTTGGTTCTTGCCTTTGGTCCTATTTTTTAAGATGGGAGTAATTTTTAAGGTTGTTACCTTGATCTCCTTCCAAATGAGGAAGTTATTGTTGGATGAAGGGAGTATTTTTTATATGTTGGCTGAGTTGTTCCTGTTTACTCAACAGTTTGGGTTGTTTATGTTTTGCACTGGGAGGTTGTTGTTGTTCTTCCTACTTTTTCTATCTTTATAGATACCAAAGGAGGAGGAGTTTCCTTATTCTACTAGAGTTCTTGCTTGCTACCAAGTTCTACAAATGATGTATTCTATAGAGATGAATATTGCTCCTATTGAGGTGGAGCCCTCTCCTTTAGAGGTGGAGTTGGATGTTTTAGTAATGGAGGGAAATGCTTTTCTCTTATGCTAGTTCCTATTGAGGTGGAGCATGTGTGTGCATGAGGAAGGTGACTTTGGTAGCTTTGATCCTCACCTCTTCCTCTCCTATAGAGGGGAGCCCTATCCTTCTAAGGCAGTTTTGGGGTTGGTGTATTTGGTTGGATGTTACAGTTTGAAGAATGCTTCTCCTCAACAATATATGGTTCTAACCTCTCTTTTGGTGGGGAGTTTGTTTAGCTTAGTTTTTCTAAAATTGAGTGGATGGTTTGTTGCTATTTGGCTATTGTAGGCTAATTATTGCCTGGTTGATTCAAGTGGTTTTCATTTCTCGCTTGGTTTCTTTGTCCTTATTTATTGGGTTTAAGGTCCTAGTCAAAACTTTGTTGTAAAGGGTTCATGGTCCCTTCAAAACCTTTGTGTAGCCTGTGTAGTCCTGTTTTATCCTTGTGCTGCTAGTGATGTGCTGCTAATGGTATGTGGATTATCTTTGTTGTAGCATGATTTGCTTGGGTAGGGTTTCAGGTCCCTTTAAAACTTGATTGGATAGGGTTTTGGGTCCCTTCAAAACTAATTTGTATTGGGTTTCGGGTCCCATCAAAACCTATTTTTCCCCTAATAAAAAACTAGCTTATAAGTAGCATATTCTTGCATAAATTCATCTCATAATTTTTTTGTATGCAAATCCTATTATTATTAATTCTATAATTTCATTAATGATCCTTAGATGCATTTTTTAATCACTTTGAATTAGATTTGTGGGTGTGAACTTGATCCATATAATTTATAGTCACAAATATAAACCCCAAAATTTCAATATTTAATTCTTTCGATTCCCTGCTAGTTATTGTGAGTTGCCCTAACGCATGTTTGTGTGCTTGGTTGTGCTATTTAAGGAAATTCATTCACTTATTTGAAATTATGTTGGAGATTATCTAGAAATTATGCAAGGACTTGTTATTGAGCACTGACAAGAGCATCTAGTAACATTTATAATAGAACACCATCTTAGCTCCATTGCATATTTGCTTGTTGTCTTTAACCCTTCATTCAAGGCTATAAAGTTGGTTTGTTAGAGGTTTGACTAAAGAGAACTTGACCCCTACCATTCAATAAATTCTTCAAAGGTGTTCTAAAACAATGTTTGAACTTTTTGGCCCTTGGGGCTATCCATGTAGGCTACAACACCTTGTAAATGCTGCTTATCATATCAAAAACAATGTTTGTCCTTACACACATTTAGACATAAAAAATCAAGGTGAGAAATCTTTGATAGTCCATATTTTATTATATTAGATCTACAAATTTTATATTTGAAATTTGAGTGTAGGTTTAGTTCTACATTCATGGAAATCACACTTGTACTTACATAGATGAACAAAATCAAAGAACAATTAGTTTGTAGAATCTAAGACCTTCATTTAAGTGAGCACTAACATTTTAACACATTGATAAATCAATTTCTAATGTCATCACAACACATTTAAACTAAATATCACATCTAATTAATACTTAATTTTCACATTTAAATTTTAATAATTTAAATTATCTATATAAACTCTAAAATCGTAAACTTTAATTGATTGATTTATTATTAGAATTTGAATAAATTATAGCAAAAAAAACACCATTTTTATTATAATAAAGAATAATGAGAAAAAAACATAACATTTATATATGTTTTCATGGATTTAAATGGCAAAAAATAATTAAATTAGAATAAATATTTTTATTAATTATTCATTAAGATTAATTAAAGATAAATATTAATTGGAGAATATATAAATAATTAACTAATCATTAGTAAAGTGGTTAGTTGAAACAAATAACTATTTTCAATTTAATTTGAAGTAGTGGCACACATAAAATTCATAGGGCTCTATTATTAATTTACTAAAATCAAATATATTATATATGGAATTGCAATATGAGAATAATTACTTTTTTAGGAAGGATAAACATTTAGATTTTTTTAATTTACTTGGTAGTAGATATTTTCTAATATAAATAATTTTTAATTTTGTGTTAAGTATTGAGGGGTATTCATTTTATTAAATTTATTAAAAACAAATTATATACACAAATAAAACATGATTTTTTTAAAATTTTTTTAGGAAAGATAAATATTTAGATTTTTAGTGTAATTTTTTGATAGTGGATGTTTTGGGTATATAAATAATTAATTACAATCTCATATTAAAGATTAAAAAATGATTGATCCATTGAATTTATTAAAACTATACATTCATCTCGTAAAAACATAGACTTTTACACTTAATCATTTAGATGTTTTATAAAATATTCAACTTTGAAAAAATTGATACTTAAATTTATAATATTTTAAAATTTAATCATCCATAAAGATAAGACTCATCACCAAAGAAATTAAATAACCATACATTATAATCAATGCAATCCCTAAATTCAACGATTTTTGAATGTGAGAGGAAAGATATGGTTGCAATTATTATATTACATTCATGCATTTACTCGCCTTTCTCCTCCTTTCCTTGTAAGGGGAAAACATGATGGAATCTTCTTTGGAAAAGGATGCCCATATTAAAATAGTAATAATGATTGAGTGAAAAGTGATTTTTTATTTAATTTCCTATAGTCTTTAGTTTAATTATAATTAATTATTGTAATGGTGAAATTTGCATATTTGTATTAGTTTATTTTGATGAAATGATTAAATACAATTATAAATTGATATATGTCATATTATTGTATAAAGTGGGGTTCGCTTTATCTTTCTTTTTTTACATTTGATTCTATTTTGTTTATATTTATACATATCCTTATAGTCATATATTACACTTATCCTTGCCTCTATTTATGTATATTCCTTCTCTACTTTGATGTTGATATATTTTTGTTGTGGGTCAATTCTATAGCATGTAGGATCAATCTTAAGCACCATGCAAAATTGATCCAGATAAAAATAAAGAATTCAAATGTGTCAACTCTAGCTTGTTTCATTATATATTATGAGTTAACTTCGAACACACTTATGCGATTACTTATTATGTTTAGACATTTAAATACATTCAATGTTCATTCATCATTACATTATTCTAAGAAAACTTTGATTTGGAACACTTAAATGAATCTAATTATGTATATAAGCATTCTAAGACATTTGCATGATTGAAGAGTGTTGTCTTTTATAATTTTTTTTTTGTTTGGAGATATCCCTGAGGGGGACCCCTTTAGCTTAGAGCCAAGGACTAAGGGGTATACATTCCACCAAAATCTGCCTAGGGCACGATCTCGGCTTCATCCCTTTTTAGATGTTGGGGCTTCACCCTCAGGAAGACTTGATTCCTAGTGGGCTCATTCACAACCATAAATGGTCAAATCAAGGGGGTCAACCTAGGAGGAGTCCTCATGATTTAAAAAATTTCCCAAGGTTTTATAAATATCACAAGTTCTTAACAAATAGTGAAAATCAATCTTTGAGGTGAATTAGTTAATTGATGTACACATTTAGCCAAATTAGATCTACAAGTTACAAAACAAATTCATGCCAAATGGAACTAGGTTAGAGTCATATGATCAACTTATAATAAGATAAAGTTTTGCACAAAATTTTGGTCAGCTTGCATATCAAAGGTACTACTTTTCTATACCCAACGAATTAAATTTGTATGCATCAAAGTTATTCTTCATCATTTTCCTAGATCTAAGTGCCCTAATTGCCATACATTAAATTTCTTAAAATAGTATTATTTTGTATACTTTTATCATTCTCAATTGCTATTGGTTTAATTTAGGTCAATTTGTCCTTTATTATGTGCATTTATTTAATTATCCTGGATTAAAATTTAGGGGAAGACTATTTTCCTTTACATTTTTTTTGTATAACCATCATATTTCACATCACCCTAAGATTGCAATTTAGGGTTTATACCTTCACCATGACTTTAAATTTTTACTTTTTGAGCACATCATTAATTTTCAATCTTGCTAGAGTTTTATTCCTATTTATTCCTATTTCATTGCTGATGAACCTTAGAAATTTCTTGTTTTCCTTGCTTTAGTTTCATCCTTTTCATCTTATTTCTAATAAATTTCAAAGACATTCCCAGACCTTTTCATATATTTTAAGTATTTAAAGCATTGAAGATGATGTATTATTTTGGAAAATGGTTGTGTGAATCTTTGAATGTCTATAGAATTTATTGGAGTTGTATGGTTAATTATAATTATTAATGTTGAAAAGATTCCTTTGGAATAAACTAACCCTTGTAGAGAAGGACACTCATTTGCCGTAGTCAAAGGAGGTTATCACCTACAACACATGAAGTTTTTTGAAGTTGATGTAGGAAATGGTTGGAGAGTGTGAACATGATTTATTCACGAGTCACTCCATCTTTTCACTTTATGCTATTATCAAATTGTGGAGGAATCAAATAATTGTACTAACAACGATTAGTGGCTTGCAATAAGTTTTCCCTATTATGCACATCTTCAATTATAATCATCTTATCAAAATACGTAGTTTTAATAAGATACATACACTCTTATCTCTATAGATTTTATTTACTGTTTGAAATAATACCTAGTCCTCTTCCCATGTTTTTGGAAGATTTCACATTTGCTTACAAGTTGTTTCCAATCTAGAAATAATGAGACTCTCAAAGATCCTACGTATATGTCCGATCTTTTGAGAGATTGTGCTAGGTAGATTTCTATATGAAGTAAAAATTGAATATAAGTATTATGATTCCTTGGTTGAAAATTTAAATGAAGCACCTTTGAGGCAATGGATTGCTTAATAAGGGATCTATTGGTCTGTTAAGTTGTATGTATGTAGTAGCTACATCAATTTATTGAACATCTAAAAGTAGCACTATAGTTGCTATATATTTTCTCCTAGGGCTTGTGCTTTACTGTGCAATATTAATTTTTCCCAAATCTTTCCTACCTTTTAATGATTTATCTCATATATAAGTTTTTAATAATATTATGATTCATAACATATATATTTTTTTGAGGGGTAAACTCTTTTGACCTAGACCTATGAACCAGTGAGGTCACAAACGAGGGACCTCATCCCCAACATAAACACTAAACAATTACAGTCCAACGGGGTTTGAACATTGATGGAAAGAACAAAAACACAACTTAACCATCACACCATGCCACTATTGGCATGATTCATAACATATTGTACCTCCTTTCTATATCATTTATATCTTCCTATTATTGTTTTGGGTGTTTATTTTCATATTTTGTGAATCCTACCATACCCACCCTTTGAGAGATTCCTATTAATGCATTTCTACACCTCAAATTCCTATAGTCCCTTACTTTTAAAGGATCCTATCCATTCTTTCATTATTAATTTTGACATGTTTAAGAAATTTGTGACATGCAATCCTTTCATTATTGATTCACTAATTTTTCATTTTATTTTACGAATAAGATCACATTTTCTATGGAATACTTGTAACATCACATATGTACGTTTTTTTTGTCTTGTGTTTAATCATTTATTTTTCTTCCATTTTGGATACTCTTGTGACACATACAAAATTCTTACATGCTTCCTTCTACGAATAACAAGAGTGATGTGCCTATTTCTAATGATACACTACCTTTTAGTAGCTCTCCTTCACATGATTTAACTCATGATACACCTATTGTTAAGGATATTCATGATGTACCTTTTTCAATTACTATTCATGATACCATATGTGGTGAAGGTACACTTATTACACATGATATTGTTTTAATTAAAAGGAAAAATAGGTTTTGAAGGGACTCAAAACCCTTTACAAGTGAGGATACAAAATGCTGCCAAAGAGAATATTCAAATCACCACCAACAACAACCCAACAACGAAAAAAAAAAACAAGCGAGTGTTTAACTAATAGTAAGACAAATGACCACCATCAACACCTAACAAAAAAACAACAAAAAAAAACCTAAACGAAACAAATCCCCAACAGGAAACATAAAGCTAGAAAGGAAAAACTACACACTAATTCAAGCCACCCAGAGTGTTGGTGACCTCGATCTGTGGGTTCCTGTGCCTCTCGACCATATCCAATAGCTCTTTCTTCTCAACATCAAAATATTTCTTCCAATCCACCGACCCTTTTCCAAAAGGACCTTTGTCATCATCCTTAGCTAATTTTTTCCCCTTGCCCTTGGCCGCATGCTCTTTCTCCATAAGCTCAGAGAAGTAAACTTGATCCTCCTTGAGCTCACTAATTTTCCTAAACATGACTTCCAGGGAGTCTGCACTGTTCTTGACCGAGATATGACATGTTTGCATTAACTTATTGATGTCCGTATTTATGCCTAAAACCTTGGCTTCCACAACTGCCAATCTATCCTCACATAGAGAATTAATTTCATGATAAGAACCCTCAAGGTCCACCATTCTATCTATAATAATGTCTGGCATAGACTCTTTCAGACCATTCTTCATATTCTCTTTTAATCCTCTGATTTTAATATTGATTTTATTGAACTCCTGAAGAGTCCACTTAGCCAATTTAAAGGTACTAGTGGCCCCAGCCCTAGCCATACAAGTAAATCAAACATGGAAGTAGCATCATCATCAAGGTAGGAAAAGTCCTCAGAAAGAGGATTTTCCTTCAAGGGCTCATATTTGGCTTTTCTCTTCTCCGCATTCTCCTCATCCAGACCCCAAATTTCCTCGTCCTATTCCTCCTTGGACAAGTCTTGCATTGGAGAATCCTCAATGGCCACCATCTTTTCAATGGCATCCTTTTCCTCACCAGCCATGCTAGGGTCCTTGAACGGGACCTCAAAAGCCTTGTTCTTTAAATTGAAATTTATCTTTGATAGCCTCCTTAGTTTATCGTCCAAACCCTCAGCATTACCCTGTGTCCCCACCTTTGAACTGCCACCAACAACAACTTTACCAATAGCCACCTCCGTAGACATGGGAGAAGAACCACCTGATCCCACTTTCGTGCCTTGAGTCTTAGAAAGGGCCAACCGCTTAGGGAACCTATTACAATTGGCACTATCTACCTTCCTCTTCTTCGAAGACATAGCTATAGCTTCAGAGGAAACATCCTCCTCCTCCTTGTTCCATTCCTCGTCCTCTTCCAAAGGGGACTCCGAGCCCGACGACCCAGACTGATCACTAAAAACTTTTTCCTTGCCCTTGATGGCCGAAGCTGGGATGAGAGCCTTAATATGCTCCATAATAAGAAGGATAATCCCTTAATGGGTCCAATTAATGGCTAGTTTCCTTTACTATTTTATGCTTCTATACTTTCATCTTCTAAGTTTCACAAACATTACCAAGACTTTATATATATTTTATATGCCCTTCATACACTTTAAAACAAACTTAATTATGTGGAAATGGAAATATGATAATATGTTAACATTTTTATGTGTGAACGCATGAATATCTATGGAATTTAGTATGATTCTATGCTTAAATTGTGACTGTTAATGATGTGGATGCCTTAGGGATGAAACTAACATCTTGCAGCTAGAAGGACTGTAATCTGCATCAATAGGTTTTCTATCCCATAGCATAGGGACATCAGATAGCTATAGGGGAGAGGTTAGAATAGCCAAAGTGTGAGATTTTAAGAAAAGAATGAAGGAGGAGATTTAATGATCAACCGTGAGTCACCACATCATATTCTTTTTCATCAAATAAGAATATTTGGAGGAGAAGTCTGTTTTGAATGATACTAACTCATGCCATGATTATCCTCAGGAACACTTCTCTATCATGGAAATTAACCATTAAGCACAGAGTTCTAAATCATTTTTTCTATTGCCACTTCATGAATATTTCTTTCTATTTTAAGACTAAGTCCTCTCCCTATCTTTGAGGGAGAATGGACAAATACTTTATGAATATGTTTTTAGTGGACTAGAGGAATAAAAATCCTCACACACCCTATATAGTGGGATCTATTTTTGAGGAGTAAATCTAGTTGCTAACTTAGTTGTTGATAATTGTTTCTAGTCGTTACTTGTTTTTATGTTACTAGTTATAGTAATATATATGTGTTATTGAATAAGAAATCTTTAGAAGATTCTTGTCAAATTGTATGTAAGAGTTTAAAGTTTTTATGCAATAAATATAAATAGTTGATATCATGAATTGATGATTCAAGTAAGTAGGTGCTATCAACTTCTATGGAAGAAACAACTCAAGCAAGGGCTACTTGAGATACTAGTAATCCACTTAATTTTTCGTTATTAGATTAATTGATGCATTGTTGAAATTAGTTAAGGTAGTTTCTAGTTATATACATGTGTTGCAATTCATGAATGTGATTATGTAGTTTTGGGTTGAATTCTATAGCTTCATGTTGGTTTCATACTCTGAAGGAATTAGTTACAATTCAATTTTAATAGTTATAGTCTTGAGTGATAGGTACCCATATCATAAGGTAGCAACATATATTTATTTCCCCTCTTCTATATTTTTAACATTCCATTTCCTTTTCTAGATTTTATAGTTTTTTTTACATGTGTAATTACCTATACCCCATTGATATATGATGTGTCTAAGATCCATGAATGCATATATTGTGCCAACACTATCTAAACTTTATGTGTCCCCGGTTGCTAATTAAATGAAGCCTTTTGTGAAAGATGAAATGTTTAGTTAGGAATCCACCCTATGAGTTTTGTGTCTACCTAATAGCACCAATTTAATAAGACATTATAGAGGCTCTAAAATTAGTTGATAATGTTATGATCCTTAGTTAGGAGTAATTACATGATGATTATGATGGCACTACAAATGCTTCTTTATATGTTAAATTATTCTTGCTTGCTAAGTATGATAATTTGGAGGATGATATCTAATTGATTAGTAAATTTCAACTTTATTTGAGTGGTAAAGATTTGAAATGATTTTACGTGTCTTGTTGTTTTCACACTTGACAAATTTGCTTTATTCTTTTATTGAATATTTCTCCAATCTTAGTTCACATGAAGATAGTATAGACTTAACAATGTTCGATCATGATTTATCCTTTGATCCATTTTCTCTTATTTTCCACATGACTTATACATATATAATAAACATACCTTCCATCCTTTTATACCATTTCCTAATCTAGCTAAAGGACAAGATGTTCCCTTCAACCCTTGATGTACCTCCTAAGCATACACATGGATATCATAGAGAGATGCATTACATTCAAACATAAAATTCTAGTACTTATAGTTAGATGGAAGACACAAATTGAACATACTCATAAGATCGCATTAAACTCCCTCATATGTACCTCCTAACCCTACACATGTATATTATAGAGATAGAGACATTGCATTCAAACATAAAATTCAACGACATATTAAAGGGAAGATAAAAATTGAAAAATTGAACATACTCATTAGGTCACAACTCCATCATTTGATAAGGTGAATCATATGGAAGACAAATATGAGGACTAATAAATTAGTCTTTCAGTATAACACAACCTATATTAAGGTTACAAAATGACATAAAGGAGAAACCATTTGATACACATGATGAGCTTAAAGACTCAAAGATATTTCAACAATTATCCATGATCTCAGGGAAGCACTATCTCCTTCAACAACATAGAAGCTTTATGCTAGCAACTCTTCACCCCTATTTTCCATTCTCTAAAATCCACTCCTAGAGATACTTCCAACATATTGCATCATAATAAAAGTATAATTTATATATCTCCACCCTTTTAGGGTCTTTAATTATTTTCTTAGAGGAATAGTCTGATTTGATAACCATCATCAATAAATTTTCTCTCTTTTCTAGAAGGGAATATCTTTATGTAATTCCAATCTATCACTCTCAAGGCTCTAAGAATTTTATCAAATATCTATACAACCTCTACTATTGTAGTAGCTACCAATCCTTTCTTTCTTTGGGGCATCTCATCCATCTTGATACTTGTCCCTAATACAAAAAATTGTTGGTCACAAACCTTTGTAGGATACTCACACATGGTTGAACTTCCTAAAAAAGAGGCATATTTGACCTCTACTAAAAAATAGAACTAGGAGATGTAGATTCTCTCTTAACCCTTCTACCCACTTTCCACTCAATGGAGAGAGTTTCTATACCTTTCACCTAGCACCAACTCTCTTGTTTGAAACCAAAAATCATTCCTAAAGATATAACCTATAGCTTTGGTACTAATCTAATGTAGCATTTGGTAGGGAGGTCCAATGAAATATAGCCTTACCTAGCAACCACTCACCTAAAACACATAATACACACCTTACAAGTAAAAAATAAACAAGGAAATAGAAATCTAATTACTATTTCATCATAAATATAAACATAGGAGAGTTGAAGTAACAATAAAAATATTACGATAACTGATAATACTATTTTACATTATTTTATTTTTGTTATAAAGCATACAAATAGGGATTAAATATTTCCTTATCCTTCCTTAACTTGTATCCTTATCTATCTTTCCATAATCATTTCATTCTCTATGCATGACCTACTCTCTCTCTTCCACCTCACAATTTCCTTCTCGCCACTCTTCTCTTTCTACTCACAGTGATTCCATTTCTTTGAGTTACTCTCAATATAAAGATAGTGGCCTCTTCTAAATTGGATATGCAACCTCCTTTCCTAATGTTATGCTCTAGATATTTTTCCACATTATTAAACTCTTTCCATGTCCACACTATCCTAGAATTATATTTCCTTATAAGCTTCATATTATTGCTAGATTTTGAACCCATACATTTATCTTGTTGGTTTCTCACCTACCTAATTATTCATTTATTTGTTCCCATGACCCAACTATACTAGTGATGCAATAATTACATACATAACTATAACCAAATCAATTTCCATTAAATATTACTCACAATTAGATAACTTAGTATGTAAATGATGTTGGATAAAATTAAAATATTATACTACGCCTCGTTACATTTTTGTTATCATCAAATACCAACCAAATATACACACATAGGACAAACTAACACCAAACTAAACCCCTCACACACTTTCACTACCATTTAGGTCTTTAACAACTTCCTTTATACCTTAATATCCTCTAATGTATCTTCCCTAGCTTTTAATAGTGATTTGTTCACCAACATTATATTATGTGTCTCATAGAAAAATTCTAAATTTCTTAGCTTCCTCTCCCTCACATCCATGACTACTTCAAGAATCAAAATAATCTTACCTTCATGTAATGGAGGCAACTCATTTGAAGGTACAATATGCATTCCAATTGCTCCCTTGAGACAAGAGACATGTAATACATTATGAATTTTACTTCCCTCTGGTAGCTCCAACTCATACGAAACTTCATCAATCCTTCTTAGAATTATTTAAGGCCTATCAAAATGAGGCTTAAGTTTTTCATATTTACTTGACTTCAAAGAAGATTATTTGTATGACTGCAATCTCACAAACACTATGTCTTCAACCTAAAATATTCTCTTGATCCTATGACTATACGTATACATATTCTGTTGATTTTGAGCCTACTAGAGGTTATTCTTGAGTGACTTCAAAATGTATTAGCTTTGTTTGATCAACTTACTAGCTCTTGGGACCCTATTTTTGATATAACAAGATTAAAAAAAAATGGGCTTCATACGTATACAAAGCATTAAACAACATCATCTTGTTTGACATGTGATATGTGGGTAAATGCAAGATAGTGGGTTCACTTTTTGGCCAAAAAGTGGAAGTGTTTTTCCTAAAAATCATCTTTTTTTCATAGTTGGAGTATAAATTTGAAGCACTTACACATAATCTTAACAAGGTCCAAAAATATGAAATGTAGTATTTTGTGTCTAGTTTTCAAATATGTAATTTAATCTAATACTTAGAGGATATAAGCTGATTTTGAATAGGAAGTATAAAAGTCAAAATTTTAAAGTCCTGTGTTTTGAGCCAAAACATGCACATGTTCAAATGGCATAGTCTAACCTAAATAAAATTATTTTTCTAATTCCTTTTGGAGAGAGATATGTATTATAGTGAAATTTGGCTAGGATATTCTTTATAATTTTTTTCTAAATATATATTTTAATTAATTTTTTATTGGTTGTAATTGCTATATTCAAAAGCCCCTCAAGTATAACCAACTTAATTTAAGCTAAATTGATCAAAAAATGATTATTTTTCATTGTGTAAAGAATGCTATCTAGATCGGTCACATATATTTTGTTATAGAAAAGGTTAAAAATTAAAATTTATTAAAAATACTAATACATGATGTGACACCCCTCCAATTTGTTATGTTTTCTTTGACATGCCAGATACTTTGTGAGACCTTATTTTATGTTATTGTTATTCTATCATTGACAGTGGAGCGATGATAGACTATATTGATGTGATGATACATTATATGCATGGTGATTATGTTTGACATGCTTTATGGTTACATAGATGCTTAGTTGAGATGACATTGCTATATAGGCTCATTGCAGTTTAATTGATATAGTATCTCATCAGTTGATGTGACATTATATTGGTGAAGAGGACGGTATTGCATCACTCGTTTGTGAGTGCCCTGTGATTTCTGCGATTCTCTCTTCACAATGTGTATGAATTATTATCTGGATACATGTACAACATTTGCTTTGTTTGTAGGTTTGCAGGTATCAGACAACGTCTTCACTTGGTTTCACAGGTTTGAGCGTGTCCACTACTCAACAATAATGTTGATTGGGAGATAGTAACTGGTTAACCTTGAAAAACCTTTGCCCTAGCATAGTGTGTCATCAATCCGTGTTTTGGTCATGTTCTTTATCCATGTTGGTCTTAGTATTTTACTTATCGTGCAAGTTTAAATTGTAAGGATTAAATTATATGTTGTGATTAAGTATTTAGTTAATATGGAGGCCTTATTATAAATTAATTAATTAATTTAATTTAAGTTATTATAAAGTATTTTTTTTTTAACCCAAAAGTGGTAGCCCACTTATAATTTTATTTATAATATTTTAATACATATTGCTAGTTTAGGCAGACATACTGGCGGGAAAGAGCTAGGAAGAAAACCCCCAGTCGTAGTCTGAGTAACAGTTTTTACAAATCACTATAAAGACTAGAATGGTCATTTATAATTTACAATTCTTTATCCTTCCTGATACAACTGAACTAGATCCCCATTGATGACCAAAAAACCCAAACCAAATATATAGACTCTATGTATATCAATATCCCTTAAGCCAAAATTCAACTCATTACACATTTACAACATACATTGTGCTAAAAAGATGTAGATTTGCTTCGAGCTCTTTGAAAGCCATCAACCGGACTTTCTTCATTATCCACATGCTTTCCTTTATGTTGACAGTCATAAGATGGAACTATTTTGTTAATGTCAGGAACATAATGGTAGCAGAACTTTCTTTTAGCAGCTTGTGAAGTGGTTGGGAGTTGCAGATCATGAATACATACATGACTTCTCAAAAAAGAAATTGCATGGAATTTTCTTTTGAAATCATCAATCTCTTCCATATAAATAGCCAATCTATATTTATTGAGAACCTGATATAGATGCACAAAAGTATCATGCATTGTGGACAATAACATGCCTTGAAAAACTCTGCATACCTCTTCTTATGGAAAAAGAGGTGATGTGGAAACATACCACCTATCAATCCATCTCCTAATGTGAAGTCATACTGTTGAACACTATTTAGCAGGGCATCATTTTCCAAATATGCACTAACAACAAACTTGCTAGCAATAATCTTTAGAACATCGAACTTTTGAACTAGGTCCAAAATATTGGATAAGAAAATAGAAAGCAAATTTGCAGGAAAAACTATCCTTTGAAACTCTGTTTGTAAAATATCCTCCCCAATGATAACTTTGATGCAATTTAAAACATATTTGCACTTAACTTTAAATACCTTCAGCAATTCATCCTTATCGATTGAAGCCGAGAAGGGTTCCTCCCAAGATTTAACTTTAATAGGAACTCTGTAATTACGAACTTTAAACTCTGCCAATTCCATACTCTCGAATTCTCTAGAACATTAAGAACCAAGAGCATAATTGTTTGAAACAAATGACCAGAGTAAACAATATATAGCCAAACTTCACTTTTTCATGATTTAAGCATTGGAAAACACCCAATAAGGATAGCACGAGTGAGGGATAATTGAGGATACATTACAATTTTGAGCTTTCCATACTATAATGCTAGCATTATACTATAAATGCCGCCAATAAAATGACTTTATATCTTCCAATAGCAAAGTACCATTGTAAGCATCCTAACATTACTGATAGAGAGTTTTAGCAACACTTCAAACCGTAATATCCTTATTGGATACCCAATGCTCCACCATTTTTGTACACTCTAGCTTATATTGTATAGTGTCTTAGATAGCCACAACAACTGAGGCCACACATGTCATCGTATGACATGAATAACTAGATCAACACAAGATCCTGCAAGCTTATCACAATAATCAACATAAGTACCCATCTGGCAGAATCAATACAACAAGTGGTTTAGAAAGCCACAAAAATTGAGGCCACACATACCATCGTATGGCATATTTAAATGAATCAACACAAAATCCTACAATCTTATCACAGAAAACATTAGTAGTACCAAGCTAACGAAATATTGCATATAGATTCGACATAAAAGTCTTGCCCAAATGCAAACTTTCATGTCAAATGTATATATAAAAACCACAATTGCCTTAGAGTACCATGACATCTGAAACTACACATATCAACATGTAATAACTACAAACTTGGTACCATGACCATGAAAATCATGATGCAATAACATGCCAATTATTAGCTTAAATGTGGATTTAAATAAATAAGTGATTTAAATGTGATTTGAATTAAATAAATTGTTTTTAATTTTAAATGCATATTTTGGGAAAAGATCTTAGAAATATCTTGGTTGTTAAAGGAAAAAGATATTTGTTGTGTTAATTGGAAATTAGAAGGTTTGGTTTTCTAATTGTCTTAAAATTGATTTCTAAAGAGATTGATTGAAATTTGTGAGAAAAGAGGAAGTTTTTTTCACGGGAAAAAAGAGAGAGGTTTTTGGAAATGGGAAAATTGTTTTGGGGTTTGAAGAAATTATAGATCTTAGAAGCTCTCTAATAATTTTAGGAATCTTGTTTGTTGTATTCTTGGCTGTGGATTATTTCTATTCTTTGGGAAGTGACAGTTCTTCTAGAGGAAGCTTTGGTAGCTTTGGAAAATTGAAGATTAAAGGGAAGCTCGACATCAATCTCCAGATCGTCTGATCTTCTAGAACAGGTTCTTTATTACTTTGTTAATTTTAATTTGAAAGAGAAAATTTAAATTATTATTGTATAGCAAATTGGAAAAGTTTAGAAGAGGATCTCTTTTATTTTAGAAGCTTTTGTTTTTGAAAGAAAGTGTCGTGATTGTTACAGCCTCTATAGAAAAATAATTTAGATCCTCTGTGTAAATTGATTATTTGAAATAGATTGATACAAAAGGAAATTATAGATAAATCTTAGAACCTCTGTGAAATTAAATCGAAACTGTAGGAAACTCTTTTCTGTGAAAATTGGAAATATTCCTCTGTAGAAAACCTCTTCTGTGAAAATTGGATATTTTCTTCTGTAGAAAATTTCTTCTTTAAAATTGATTAGAAACCATCTTCTTTTAATTTTTGTTTTTATATATATATATTTTGTATATTATATATATATATATTCTTGTGAATTTGTGTATTACACAAAATTGAGAAAGTTACTATAAAATTATTTCTTTTAAGCCTGAGCCGGATTGAAATCCGTACAGAAAAATCTTAGAATTTTATTAAGTTAGGAAAATGTATGGGAGGGGGAAGCACTGGCTACCCTAGCGTCGACTCCCCTTTGGGGAAGAGCCGACACTGCCCACACTGCCCAGGATTCCCTGTATGGGGAAGGCCTTTAGCATGCCACAACTGTATTCACACAGCTAGTGTTTATTTCCGCCCACCTTCAATTCTGTTCTTTTAAATGTTATTTTATTAATATATAATATATATATGTACCATTATATATATATAATATATTTAATGTATATATATATTAAATAATTAATATATATACTATATATATAATGTATATATATGGTTAATTTAAAATGCCTGAGTAGATATTTTAAATGTTAATTGGATAAAGAAGTATAAGTGATTTTATAATTGAATATATTTATTTAATGTTTGATAATTACGATAAGTGCATGCAAGCACATGGAGTTAAATAGAAATGATTAATTATTTTAATTGTGAAGTTGAGTTAGTTGATATGAGTAGTTGCGAAAAATGAAGATTAAACATTTAGTTTTAATTAGTTGTAGAATTATTAATGAAATTTATGCTTGAACGTTATGTTTTTTTAATTATGAGATATTGTTCTATTGGATTTAGGAAATCTAAATGTTAGTGCTTTTAATTACAAGAGATTGTTTATTTTATTACAAGTATTTCTATAATTGTGTATTGTGGGGGATATTGTTGCCAAGAAAATGTACGTGTTTAGAAGATTGTAATTGTGGAAGGGTTGTTCTGTTATTCACCCTTTGAGATTTCCTTGGGTAGTGCACATAGTTGGATTCAGTATTAAACATCTGTAGGGATGTGTTATCTTTTGTGTTATGTTCTTATCAGTTTTAGTGCACTGTCTACCCTTGGGTTGTAGAATGAGTTATTGTGTTGTCGATAGGGGAGTGGCTTTCAACGGGGGCCAGGACACAAAGTGGTCCTAGGATAACTCATGCGGAAGTCAATTTAATTAGTGGAAATTAAATAACCTATATTAAGGGAAAGGGTAGTTAATACAAATTTAACTTGATATTTAACCTCGCTCATTGGCTCAAGGGATTTTGTTAGACTTGGGATGAGTCGGGAAGGCCTGTAATGGAAAGATCGTTATCTTTTCTTCTCGAAAGATAATCGATTCCGCACTGGTGTGCATGTGGGCCAAAGTTCGTAAGAGGTTACCAGGATAACCCAAGATGGGGGCCGGGACCTAGGAAGATCTCCTTACGATAACCAATGAAACCTTTGTGATGACACTCCTCCTATGACAACAGTCAGTTTGTATTATAAAATGGTTGTTCTTGGTTCAGTGATTCTGGAAGCAATGTAACCCTATGCTTTATATTTACTAGTACAGTGTGGTTTTGTACTTTGTCTGTGTCTAGAGGTAGTAGGTTTGTCTTGGTTACCTGTTACTATCTCCTAGCATGGGGGTTGGGCCTATGGGTACCACATGGCTGGGTGGCATGCACCTTACATTGTTGGGTTTTCTCTACTAGTTCGAGGAGCTCGTGTGTTTCTATGGATTTGTACTTTTGACCAAGAAAATATTTTAAGCTATTGTGATCAGTCTTGGCCATAAATTGACTAGACAAGTATTGGTTGAATTTGGTTAATGCATGCATAATTTAGCTAGCATTTCCTTATCATATATTGAGAATTGACTTTCCACTTTTGTGAGTTTTTGAATCTTGAATGTAATTGGGTATTTTTCAACATAAACACTACTCCAATTCCTTCACTTGATGCATTTCATTCTAAAATGAAAGGAATAGAAACATTAGGAATAGATAAAATGAGATATGAGATCATTACTTGTTTCAATATGTCAATGATAATTGTGTAACCTCATTCCACATGAAGGATTCCTTCTTTGTTATATTAATTAAGGGGGTGGTAAGTTAAGATAACCCTTTAAATAATATTCTATATAGTAGTTATAAAGGTTAAAGAATCCTCACAACTATGCCAAATTCTTTGGTGGAGGTTGATAGATAATCACTTTGATCTTCTCTATATCAACCTATATTCCATTTGAATTGATGATAAGCCCCAAATATAAAATCTCTGTAATTTGGGAAGCTTATATTTTGACTCCTTTGAAAAAAGAGTGTTGGTGTGAATGGGGGTATTTCCTAGCCGATTTTTTCTTTTCAATGTGAAGAAGACATTATCTAACTATTCATTAGTTAGGACCTATTCACACATGTTCATATGTTAAGTTTACTTAGGTATTTAGTAATATTTTTAGAAGTATCTAGTACACATGTGATCTTATCCTCAGTTGTCCCATGACATAGGATTAAGACACTTCTCACAATCATGTCTTGTCCTCTCTCTTAACCTTACCTTAATAAGATAGGCCCCATATTTACATTTTCATATAGATATTTCATATATCATAATGCATTTTGTACCATTGTCAAGAAATTATTTCTCTTGTTTCTCTCTTGTGGAAGGTAATCTTTAGTCTTATAGGTGATCCTTGGAGCTTGAGTCTATTGGTGACTCTTTCATGGTATTATACCTTCAAATCTATAAGCCTTTCCTTAATCTAGGAGATAATCATTCAAGATCTTCAACTAGATGCACTTTGGGGAAAAGAAAAGCCCACCTTTGAGTCTAGAAGGCCTAAAAACCCCTATTTTTGTACATGATGCTTTATATTTTGGAGTTATTTTTAACCATTTTTTTCTAAGGTTTAAAAATATGTATAAAAGCTAACTGTACAATTTTAAGAAATCAACATGGTATGGATTTGTATTCTCCTTACAAACATGCTAGAGTTACAACAATTTGTAGGTGGTAATAGTTGCATGTAGAATTTAGAAAGAATATTTTCTACATAGTTGGCATACAATGTTTGCATCATCTAGTTATTTGTAGGTACAATTTTTTTTTTAATTAAAAAATTTAGAAAGGATAATTTGAAACAATTTATAGATGCCTAGTTGCTTCAAATTTTAGAATATGGTTTTTCTTAGGTGCAAAGAGCTTACATGTATCAAGCAACATAGACCTTGTTACCTACGTGACCACGAATTGTTGCTGAACTGACACCAACAAATTGTATGCCACCCAAGCGACTAGAAAAACTCATGGCTAGTTTTGTTTGCTCCTCTTGTGTCACATCTATAGTCTTGTCACTCCAACAATCAAAAGAATTTCCCTTGATTACCTCTACTAGTGTGGCCCTCTTATTGCACAATTTCATTGCTCAAGGAGTAGTGCCATTGGTAGTGTTGCCCAGATCCTCCACTTGCACGGTGACACTGCCCATCCTACCACCAAAATAGTGTTGTGGCCCTTTTTTGCTTGCTAAGGGAGCTTATTTTCTTCCTACTAATTTTTATCTAAAATGGGAGATTTTCTTGCATCTATGTTGAAAAGAAAGCTGAAATTGTAGCTTAAAACTTGTACACCTATGTGACTGTAGATTTAATTAAGTGTTCTTTCTCACAATTATTTGTGTATGATTAATTTTTTTAGATCAATTTTACCAATTGTAGAAAGAGATAGAAGATTGTAGAAAAATGAGACAAGAAGATAGAAGTAACACAACATATACGCGGAGAAACCCTTTTGGGAAAAAACTCCACCAGAATCAATAGTGCTTGTATTATTTAACCTTAGAACATGATTACAATAATACTATATCAATCCTTGATTGATATGCTTCCTTGCCTTCAACAATCCTTCTTGACAACTTGCAATAAACTCTCATACACTTTTTGCAACACAAGCCATCCATGCATTCCATGTGACCAAGCACGATGTAATACCCCTCTGTTTTGCTTTTTGGCTGGATAGTGTGTCCTTGTTTGCTTTGATGTGCTTTTTGGTTATTGAGATACTTTATCATGTGTGTGTTATTTGATCACTATTTATAGAGCGATAGTCTATTGATGTGATGTGATGTATCTTATCTGATGCTTTATTTGACATATTTTAATTGGTGTAATGATGATTAGTTATTGTAACATGTTATTGTATGAGATATTTGTTTATGATGGAACTATTAGTCTATGATGAGTGTATTGGTGAAGGGGACAAGATCACATCACTTGCTTGCAAGTGCCCTGTGATTTTGAGATTTCCTCTTCACGGTGTGTTTTATTATGTTATATATATATATATGCATGTTCGATATACTCTTTGTTCATAGGTTGACAAGTATAGGACATCAACTCCACCTGGTTTCACAGGTTTGAGCATGTCCATTGGCCAATGGTATTCGATTGGGAGATGGTAGCTAGGTTTTCCATGCCAAGTCATCACCCTAGTCATAGTGTGTCATCGGGTTTTAGTCGGGTTAAGTTGCTTCTTTGTTGTTCATCTCTCCTTGATTTATTTAATTTCAAGTTGAAAAAGGTAAATAAATGGCTTTTTGTATTTAGGTTTTTTATTAAATAAATCTAGTTATAGCATTAAAAATGTTACTTAATTTATTAATTAATTTAATTTAATTAATAAAATGATCTAATCTTGGATTAGATTTATTTTATTGATTATTTAAATTAACTGTGTGAACTTAAATTAAGTTATTCATTTTGGAAATTAAATGGTATTTTAAATTATAGTTATTGTTTAAATAAATTAAATAGTTAAAGTTGTTTTGAAAATGCATAAAGTAAATGATGTAAATCTATTTGAAATTTAAATTGTGTTTTAAATTATTAAAATGCAAATATCTTGTAAATGCATAAATTAAAAGAATTAAATTTATTTGAAAAGGAATTTTGTTTTAAATTATTAAAAGTAAGATATTTTGTAAATGCATGAAAATATCTAGTGTTGAAAGATATTTATTTTTGGGGAAAAAGAAAATATGTGGGATATTTTTGAGGGCATTGACTTAATTTGGGGAAAAATTTATGAGGGATATTTATTTATTTATTTTATGTTTATTTTTATTTGGTTGGAGAAAATTGCTGTTAAAAGGAAGGAAGGCTTTCTTGTTTTGGGGACATTCTTGGATGGAGAAGTGAAGATTTTGGGGAAGAATTGAAGGGATTATTCATGCTTGGAGAAAGAAATTTGCTATGAAGAGGAAAGAGGGTTTTCTTGTTTTGGGAATGCATTTTGGAATTGGAGTGAAGATCTGGAAAGATTTTGGAAGAATTGGAAATTGCAGCTCAACTTCAATCTTCTTCTTCAAGTTTCCAATAGGTTCTTTCTTGTTTTGTGTTTATTGTTTTGAAATTTAGGATCTTCAATATTGAAAACTTGTTGCAAACATATGTGGAAATCCTTGAATTTTGAAGAAATTTAGATTGTTTGTAGAAAAAAAAAAACTTTCAAGTTTAACAATAGCAAATTTGAAAAGGAACAAAATGAAATTAGAAAACCCTTATTTGGGAGTTGAAATGTTTCTAATCAAATTTGGAATTGAAATCAGGAAACTATGTTTGAAAATTAGTTTTATTGTGAATTTTTTGTTGAAAATTTGTTCAATTTGACTGTAAATCAATGGAAATATATATATATATATTTTGATATATATATATACGAGATATATATATGAATTTTATTTTTATAGTGGTAAAAGTGTCTTTTTTTTAAAGAATTTGCACAATAAATTTCTGTCAAAAAATTTTGTGTAGCAGGGGAGGTTTGTTTTATTTATTTTTATTTAAAATAAAATATAAACAATTTTTTTTATTGGGTATGTGGGGGGGCATAGCCTTGGCTACACACAGCCACCCCAGGGAGGGCGTTGTTGTGGCAATGCTCCCTAAAGCCTGTGGGGGAAGTGTTACCACAGGCAGCATAGCCTCCACAAGGGAGGCTGGATTAGGAGTGGTTTATGTGGTTTGTGCCTCCTTTGGAAGGAGTGGATTATGTGTTTTGTTGCCTCCAGTGTTTGGAGTGAGTTTTCATTATGTGTTCCTCCTAGAGTTGGAGTGGTTTTGTCTTGTTAGTATGCACTTGGGTTTCCCTTGGTGATTGGTTTGTATGTGTTGTCAAGTAGAAGAGTGGCTTTTGTTAGGCGCCGGAGCCTAAAGAGGTAAACTAGGTAACCTGCAGAGGTGGTTTAATCAAGTGATAACTAAAACAATGTACTTAGAAGTTTGGGTAGTATTTCACACTAATTAAGATAACTGAGCCTCACTCATAGATGTAAGTGATCGTATAGGCTTGGGATGAGTGGGAAGGCCTGGAATTGCAAGGTCATCTATCTTGTCTTTACGAGAGGTATTTGATCCCGCATGAGTGAGTATGGGGGCTGAGATTCGATAGAGGCCACCAGGACAACTCATAGTGGGGGCTGGAGCCTATGAAGATTTCCAGAGGATATCCCATATCAAGCTGTGTGATGACACTCTTTCTACAACAACAATTGGTACATGATTTTATGTGTATGGTCTTCTTAGCATACTCGATCTATTTTATTTCTGGAAGCAATGTGACTTATGTTAGGGATGTTAGAGTTGTACTTGTGTTATTCTTATGGTTGTATGGTTCATGTGACTAGTTGTGTCAGTGTGAGTTAGCCGTATCTAGAGGTGGATGGTCTTGTATAGGATTCCTTGTTACTATCTCCTAGTACGGGGGGTGAGCCTTCAGGTATCACATGGTTGGGTCGAACGTGCACCTTAATCCATTGGGTCTTCTTCTTGTTCGCGTGGAGGAGATTTCTAGTTGGAGAGATCGTGGAATCCTGATTCTTTTCATGCTTTATTCATTTCAGTTGATATTGTATTTTATTACCCCTCATTTGTTATCAATGTGGAATTGTGTAATATGTAATCATGCTTATTGATTTACCTCATTCGGGGAATGAGAGTTGTAATCTTATTATCCAATCATGTTATTTGGAATCATGTGGTATTTCTTATTCTATGATTTAATTTAACATGTATGGAATATAAGTGTTTCTTAATTCGTTAAGTAATTATATGTTATGGTTTCAATTCATGTTTCTTGTTTGGGTTTTAAGTAAACTCAGTCTTGTAACCTTAGAGGTTGTTGGCAATGGGTAGTGAACTTGCATGTTAATTGTACTTAAAAAAAAAAAATAGTATGTTTGAGTAGTTAATTGCAACTTCCCCTAGGGTTGCATGACGAGGCGTTACACACAAATCCACACATCCCATGCCATGCTTCAAACCCTCACACATATACAAGCTATACCTGCAAACTTGCAATAAACTTTGATGCACTTGCTACAATTAAATAGATAATTATGAGCATTGTAAACTCATAAGAGTTGTACAATATAAGAGCACAAAGCTCCTCACAACACATTTAGACTAAATATCACATCTAATTAATACTTAAATTTCACATTTAAATTTTAATAATTTTAATTATGTATATAAACTCTAAAATCCTAAACTTTAATTGATTGATTTATTATTAGAATTTGAATAAATTATAGTAAAAAATGCCTAAACTTTAATTGATTGATTTATTATAAGAATTTGAATAAATTATAGTAAAAAACACCATTTTTATTATAATAAAGAATAATGAGAAAAAACATAACATTTTTATATGTTTTTATGGACTTAAATGGGAAAAAAATTTAAATTAGAATAAATATTTTTATTAATTATTCATTAAGATTAATAAAAAATAAATATTAATTAGAGAATATATAAATAATTAAATAATCATTAGTAAAGTGGTTAGTTGAAACAAATAACTATTTTCAATTTAATTTGAAGTAGTGGCTCACATAAAATCAAATATATTATATATGGAATTGGAATATGAGAATAATTACTTTTTTTAGGAAGGATAAACATTTATATTTTTTTAATTTACTTGGTAGTAGATATTTTCTAATATAAATAATTTTTAATTTTGTGTTAAGTATTGAGGGGTATTCATTTTATTAAATTTATTAAAAATAAATTATATATAAAAATAAAACATGAGAATTTTTTAATTTTTAGGAAAGATAGATATTTAGATTTTTAGTGTAATTTATTGATAGTGGATGTTTTGGGTATATAAATAATTAATTACAATCTCATATTAAAGATTAAAAAATGATTGATCCATTGAATTTATTAAAACTATAAATTCATCTCATAAAAACTTAGACTTTTACACTTAATCATTTAGACGTTTTATAAAATATTCAACTTTGAAAAAATTGATACTTAAATTTATACTATTTTAAAATTTAATCATCTATAAAGATAAGACTCATCACCAAAGAAATTAAAGAACCATACATTATAATCAACACAATCCCTAAATTCAACGATTTTTGAATGTGACAGGAAAGATATGGTTGCAATTATTATATTACATTCATGCATTTACTTGCCTTTCTCATCCTGTCCTTGTAAGGGGAAAACATGATGGAATCTTCTTTGGAAAAGGATGTCCATATTAAAATAATAATATTGATTGAGTGAAAAGTGGTTTTGTATTCAATTTCCTATAGTCTTTAGTTTAATCATAATTAATTATTGTAATGGTGAAATTTATATATTTGTATTAGTTTATTTTGATGAAATGATTCAATACAATTATATATTGATATATATCATATTCTTGTATAAAGTGGGGTTCGCTTTATCTTTCTTTTTTTTACATTTGATTCTATTTTGTTTATATTTATACATATCCTTATAGTCTTATATTACACTTATCCTTGCGTCTATTTATGTATATTCCTTCTCTACTTTGATGTTCATATATTTTTATCTTGGGTCAATTCTATAGCATGTAGGATCAATCTCAAGCACCATGAAAAATTGATCCAAATTAAAAATAAAGAATTCAAATGTGTCAACTCTAGCTTGTTTCATTATATATTATGAGTTGAGTTGGCACACACTTATGGGATTACTTATTATGTTTAGACATTTAAATACATTCAATGTGCATTCATCATTACATTATTCTAAGAACACTTTGCTTTGGAAGAATTAGAGGAATCTAATTATGTATATAAGCATTCTAAGACATTTGCATGATTGAAGAGTGTTGTCTTTTATAATTTTTTTTTTTGTTTGGAGATACCCCCGAGGGGGTCCCCTTTAGCTTAGAGCCAAGGATTGAGGGGTATCCATTCCACCAAAATCTGCTCGGGGCACGATCTCGACCTCATCCTTTTTTAGATGTTGGGGCTTTGCACTCAACACGACTTGATCCTTGGTGGGCTCATTCACAACCATAAATGGTCAAATCAAGGGGGTCAACCTAGGAGGACTTGACCCTTATGATTTAAAAAATTTCCCAAGGTTTTATAAATATCACAAGTTCTTAACAAATAGTGAAAATCAAACTTTGAGGCGAATTAGTTAATTGATGTACACATTTAGCCAAATTAGATCTACAAGTTACAAAACAAATTCGTGCCAAATGGAACTAGGTTAGAGTCATTTGATCAACTTATATTAAGATAAAGTTTTGCACAAAATTTTAGTCAACTTGCATATCAAAGGTACTACTTTTCTATACCCAACAAATTAAATTTGTATGCATCAAAGTTATTCTTCATCATTTTCCTAGATCTAAGTGCCCTAATTGCCATACATTAAATTTCTTAAAATAGTATTATTTTTTATACTTTTATCATTCTCAATTGCTATTGGTTTAATCTAGGTCAATTTGTGGTTTATTGTGTGCATTTATTTAATTAGCCTGGATTAAAATTTAGGGGAAGACTATTTTCCTTTACATTTTTTTTGTATACCCATCATATTTCACATCACCCTAAGATTTCAATTTAGGGTTTATACCTTCACCGTGACTTTAAATTTTTACTTTTTGAGCACATCATTAATTTTCAATCTTGCTAGAGTTTTATTCCTATTTATTCCTATTTCATTGCTGATGAACCTTAGAAATGTCATGTTTTCCTTGCTTTAGTTTCATTCTTTTCATCTTATTTCTAATAAGTTTCAAGGACATTCCCAAACCTTTTCATATATTTTAAGTATTTAAAGCATTGAAGATATATTATTTTGACAAATGGTTGTGTGAATGTTTGAATGTCTATAGAATTTATTGGAGTTGTATGGTTAATTATAATTATTAATGTTGAAAAGATGCCTTTGGAATAAACTAACCCTTGCAGAGAAGGACGCTCGTCCACCGTAGTCAAAGGAAGTTATCACCTACAATACATGAAGTTTTTTGAAGTTAATGTAGGCAATGGTTGGAGAATGTGAACATGATTTATTAACAAGTCACTCTATCTTTTCACTTTATGCTATTATCAAATCATGGAAGAAGATAATAATTGTACTAACAATGATTAGTGGCTTGCAATAAGTTTTACCCTATTGTGCACGTCTTCAATTATAATCATCTTATTAAAATACATAGCCTTAATAATATACATACACTCTTATCTCCATAGATTTTATTTACTATTTGAAATAATACCTAGTCCTCTTCCCATATTTTTGGGGGATTTCACATTTGCTTACAAATTGTTTCCAATCTAGAAATAATGAGACTCTCAAAGATCCTATGTATATGTCCAATCTTGTGAGAGATCATGCTAAGTAGATTTCTATATGAAGTAAAAACTGAATATAAGTATTATTGAGATTAGATACTCTTTTCTCAAGTCTTGTGTGGTCAAAATCCAATAAAGAGGAATATAGCAATCTCCATGAATATTTGAGTTAAGATTTGAAGAAAGACATTATGGATTGTAACAACTCAAGCAGGGGCCACTTGAGGTACTATAATATCCATGGTAGTTTAGATTATTAGTTGTAGTACTGTAATTTAATACATTGTGTTTCTTGATTTATAGTCGGTTGAGTTGTTGAATGAACTTGATTAATTTTTAGTAAAGTGAGTTGGAACATAGCAAGTCATCAAGTTATTATTCTTATAAGATTAGTTACCTGTAATCATTATTAGAGTTACCCACAATGATTGTTATTTATCTAGTTTTATTTTCCAAATATATTTTTTCTAGTTAGGTCACTTTTAGTTAGATTTATTTTTGTTACTTTCCTATACATAATTGATTAGGATGTTTTAGGATTCTTAGCTACACATAAAATACCAATATTATCTCAAGATTATGATTCCCTGGTTGACAATTTAAATGAAGCACCTTTGAGACAATGAATTTCTTAATAAGGGATCTATTGGTTGTTTAAGTTTTATGCATGTAGTATCTACATCAATTTATTGAACATTTAAGAGTAGCACTGTAGTTGCTATATCTTTTCTCCCAAGGCTTGTGCTTACTGTGCGATATTAATTTTTCCAAACTCTCTCCTACCTTTTAATGATTTATCTCATATATAAGTTTTTATTAATATTATGATTCATAACACATATATTTTTTTGAGGGGTAAACTCTTTTGACCTAGACCTATGAACCAGTGAGGTCACAAACGAGGGACCTCATCCCCAACATAAACACTCAACAATTACAGTCCAATGGGGTTTGAACCTTGATGGCAAGAATAAAAACACAACTTAACCATTACACCATGCCACTATTGGCATGATTCGTAACATATTGTACGTCCTTTCTATACCATTTATATCTTCCTATTATGGTTTTGGGTGTTTATTTTCATAGGGTTGTGAATCCTACCCTACCCACGCATGGATAGATTCCTATTAATGCATTTCTACACCTCAAATTCCTATAGTCCCTTAATTTTCAAGGATCATATCCATTCTTTCATTATTAATTTTGACATGTTTCAAAAATTTGTGACATGCAATCCTTTCATTATTGATTCACTAATTTTTCATTTTATTGTACGAATAAGATCACATTTTCTATGGAATACTTGTATCATCACATATGTACCTTTTATTCATCTAGTGTTTAATCATTGCTTTTTCTTCCATTTTGGATACTCTTGCTACACTTATCCAAAATTCTCACATGCTTCCTTCTCATATGAATAAGAAGAGTAATGTGCCTATTTCTAATGATACACTACCTTTTAGTAGCTTTCCTTCACATGATTTAACTCATGATACACCTATTGTTAAGGATATTCATGATGTACCTTTTGTAATTACTATTCATGATACCATATGTGGTGAAGGTACACTTATTACACATGATATTGATTTGATTAAAGGGAAAAATTGGTTTTGAAGGGACTCAAAACCCTTTACAACTAAGGATACAAAATGCTGCCAAGGAGAATATTCAAATGACCACCAACAACAACCCAACAACCAAAAAAAACAAACAAGCGGGTGCTTAACTAATAGTAAGACAAAAGACCACCATCAACACCCAACAAAAATGCAATAACAAAACAACCTAAAAGAAACTAACCCCCAACAGGAAACGTAAAGCCAAAAATAAAAAAATACACACTAATTCAAGCCAGCCAGAGTGTTGGTGACCTCAATCTATTGGTTCTTGTGCCTCTCGAAAATATCCAGTAACTCTTTCTTTTCGACATCAAAATTTTTCTTCCAATCTGCCAACCCTTTGCCAACAGGACCTTTGTCATCATCCTTAGCCACTTTTTTTCCCTTGCCCTGGGCCGCATGCTCCTTCTCCATAAGATTGGAGAAGTAAACTTGATCCTCCCTGAGCTCACTAATTTTCTTGAATAGAACTTCCAGGGAGATCGCACTGTTCTTGACCGAGATATGACATGCTTGCATTAACTTCTTGATGTTCATATTTATGCCTAAAACCTTGGCTTCCATAGTTTCCAATCTATCCTCACATAGAGAATTAAAGTCATGATAAGAACCCTCAAGGTCCACCATTCTATCTATAAGAATGTTTGGCATAGACTCTTTCAGACCATTCTTCATATTCTCTTTTAAGCCTCTGATTTTAATATTGATTTTATTGAACTCTTGAAGAGTCCACTTAGCCAATTTAAAGGTACTAGTGGCCCCAGCCCTAGCCATACCAAGTAAATCAAAAATGGAATTAGCATCATCATCAATGTAGGAAAATTCCTCAGAAAGAGGATTTACCTTCATGGGCTCTTGTTTGGATTTGCTCTTCTCTGCATTCTTCTCATCCATACCCCAAATTTCCTTGTCTTGTTCCTCCTTGGATAGGTCCTACATGGGAGAATCCTCAATGGCCACCATCTTTTCATCAACATCCTTTTCCTCACCAGCCACGCTAGGGTCCTTGACCGGGACCTCAAAAGCCTTGTTCTTTAAATTGGAAATTCTCTTCGACAACCTCCTCGGTTTATCTAGCAAACCATCAGTATTACCCTATGTCTCCACCTTTGAACTGCCATCAACAACAAATTTACCAACAACCACCTTCATAGACTTGGGAGAAGAACCACCTTACCTGACTTTCGTGTCCTCACTCTCAGAAAGGGCCATCCGCTTAGGGAATCTGTTACACTTGGCACTAGCCACCTTCCTCTTCTTTGAAGATGTAGCTACAAACTCAGAGGAAGCATCCTCCTCCTCCTCAGTCCATTCCTCATCCTCTACTGAAGGGGACTCTGAACCCAATGACCCAGATAGATCACTAACAACTTTTTGCTTGCCCTTGATGGCCAAAGCTGGGATGAGAGCCTTAACGTGCTCCATAATAAGAAGGATAAGCCCTTCATAGAGGAAAAGGGCCCTCTTATTCTTTAGATGCGTGTAAAGTGAGACCTCCAAAGAAGATAATAGGAAAAAAGGAAACAAAATGAACAAACCATGTTGAAAATGGTTGAGGAACATGAAATGGTGGCCGAGAATAGCCCTAAATCTCCCTTCCAAGGTCATGTAACGCATCAAGACCTCCGTAACACTCGCCCAAATTTTCTTGAGGGAAGTTCTGTCATAACCCATTACTCATGATATTGTTGCTCCTTATGATGATACTCCTATATTTCATCATGCTTCTATGTCTATAGAGCCATACTCTTTGGATAGCTTTTTACATATATGAGACCTCCCATGATGATGACATACATATTGATGATATTTATTGGATTCTCACATGACCACTATGGATGCTTCATTTTATTTTCCTACATTAGTTATGGGTCCAATTAATGGCTAGTTTTCTTTACTATTTAATGCCTCTATACTTTCATCTGCTAAGTTTCAGAAACATTACCAAGACTTTATATATCTTTTATATGGCCTTTGTACACTTTAAATCAGACTTAAGTATGTGGAAATGGAAATATGATAATATGTTAACATTTGTATGTGTGAATGCATGAATATCTATGGAATGTAGTATGATTCTAGTCTTAAATTATGATTGTTAATGATGTGGATGCCTTAGTGATGAAACTAACATCTTGCAGCTAGAAGGACTGTAATACGCATCAATAGGTTTTCTATCCCATAGTATAGGGACTGCATATAGTTGTAGGGGAGAGGTTAGAATAGCCAAAGTGATAGATTTTTCAGAAAAGAATGAAGGTGATCATTTAATGATCAACCGTGAGTCACCACATCATATTCCTTTTCATTGAATAAGACTACTTGGAGGAGAAGAAGTCTGTTTTGAATGATACTAACTCATGCCATGACTATCCTCAGGAACACTTCTCTATCATGGAAATTAACCATTAAGCACAAAGTTCTAAATCATTTTTTCTATTCCCGATTCATAATTATTGCTTTCTATTTTAAGACTAAATCCTCTCCCTATCTTTAAGGGAGAGTTGACAAATACTTTATGAATATGTTTCTAGTCCTAGAGGAATAAAAATCCTCACACCCTATATAGTGGGATCAATTTTTTAGGAGTAAATCTAGTTACTAACTTAGTTGTTGATAATTGTTTCTAGTCGTTAGTTGTTTTTATGTTACTAGTTATAGCAATCGATATATGTTATTGAATAAGAAATATTTAGAAGATTCTTGTCAAATTGTATGTAAAAGTTCAAAATTTTTATGCAATAAATATAAATAGTTGATATCATGAATTGATGATTCAAGTAGGTGCTATAAACTTCTATGGAAGCAACAACTTAAACAAGGGCTACTTGAGGTAGTATTAATCCACTTAATTTGTTGTGATTAGATTAATTGATGCATTGTTGAATTTAGTTAAGGTAGTTTCTAGTTATATACATGTGTTGTAATTCATAATTGTGATTTTATAGTTTTGGGTTGAATTCTATAGCTTCATGTTGGTTTCATACACTTAAGGAATTACTTACAGTTCAATTTTAATAGTTATAGTCTTGAGTGAGAGGTACCCATAGCATAAGTGGTGCAGGAGCACCTAGGAAACACTAGGCACTTAAGCAGTCTAGGTTGAATTTTGTTTTGATGTGTTATTTTGAGGTCATGTTGACCATTTAGTTGGAATTTGAGGTTTATGAATAAGTCTTGATCTATTGTGATCAGTAGAATAAGAAGTGAAAGGATGGATGAGTTTAGTAACTCATCTTGCTTAAGTTGCTAACATTTGGCAACAGTTGAAAAACACAGTGGATTTTGTAAATTTGGCCATTAGGTCATGAATAAGTCTGACCAAAGTAGATAACTGATTAAGGCACCCTATTTAAGGTGTGCCTCGACCTGAGAGTAGGGTTGGGTTGGAAGCTTTAGCATTGTGAGAAAATTTTGTGAATTGGAAGTAAAACAGTGTTTTGTGAGTCATTTTCTGATTTTGCTTCAAGGAAGAGCTTTAATGGATTGATTTTATTAATATTTTGTATAGAGGATGTAGTGTTGTTAGTCTTCAGTTTTTGTGTCATTATTTAGTTCTTTTATTCATTTTTAATCACTGTTTGTAAATATTCTTGTTTTAACCCTGTTACTGGTCTGAACCAGACAATAAAGAAAGAATGGAGTGCTAGGCCACTTTCCCACCATACAAATTATACGGCCTTTTGGGAACAGTGTCTAGACTCCATGTGTGTACATATGGTAGGTTCTAGGGTTGGTGTGAGCATGGGAGCTATCAACAAAGTCTTGCCCTAGGCGAGCCAGGAAGAGCCCGGCTAGGGAAGACAAGAAGTGCAAAGCACTTAACTTGCAGGGGTGATTGTTTCTTGCTGAATATCCTTTTTGAGAAGGCAGGGAAAGGTCTTACCAAGGTCTAGTAAGTAGGAGGAGGTTCCACTAACTCTTTTGGTGAGTGAAAAGGCTTGACAGATTGAAGGAAACTAGAAAATGGTTTAATACCCTAGTTTATGCCCATTTTCAAGATTTGGCTTTGTACGGTTGATAAAGGCCCAAAACACCAAAAATATTTGAGAGTTGTGCAATTAAACCAAGGACCTCAAAGAAAAAATGGGGTGTTCTTGGAATATTTTTGAGCAAAGACAAATTTTCTCAGAGAAAGAGGCCTAATTGGGGCTCTAGGGCTAGTAGCCTTCTTAACCCTAGATGAGGGTTTGGTGAGAGTGATGAAAGGGTGGAATTTTGGTGAATCTCCAAGAACCCTAGGAGGTTTGTTTGAATCCATTGAAGACATCTCTACACCCCTGCAAGAACAAATGGATTGTTGAGGGTAGATTAGCCTTTAGGGCAGATTAAGGGCTAAGGAAGAGTTGGAGACATTGCACCAAGATTGAGTTGGTTGGTTGAATGGTGATGGTAGTGGGGTTGTCTAGGAGAACCGGGGGTACCTAAACATGTGAAGGGGCCTATAGGTCAAGGTGGTGAAGCAAAACACCAAGGAGGTCTTGCTAGAGCAGGAATCTATGATTGATTCCTCCAACCCCCTCCCTATCAATAAGGTAGTAACATATATTTATTTCCCCTCTTTTATATTTTTAACATTTCATTTCCTTTTCTAGCTTTTATTATTTTTTTTACATGTGTAATTACCTATACTCCATTGATATATGATGTGTTTAAGATCCATGAATGCATATATTGTGCCAACACTATCTAAAGGTTATGTGTCCCTGGTTGATAATTAAATGAAGCCTCTTGTGAAAGATGAACTGTTCAGTTAGGAATCCACCCTATGAGTTTTGTGTCTACCTAATAGCACCAAGTTAATAAGACATTATAGAGGCTCTATAATTAGGTGATAATGTTATGATCCTTCAGTTATGACTAATTACATGATGATTATGATGGTACTACAAATGCTTCTTTATATGTTAAATTATTCTTGCTTGCTAATTATGATAATTTGGAGGATGATGTCAAATTGATTGGTAAGTTTCAACTTTATTTGAGTGGTAAAGATTTGAAATGATTTTATGTAGTTGTCTTCACACTTGAGAAATTTTCTTCATTCTTTTATTGAATATTTCTCTAATCTTAGTTCACATGAAGAAAGTATGGACTTAACAATGTTCGATCATGATTTATCTTTCAATCCATTTTCTCTTATTTTCCACATGATTTATACATATATACTAAAAATACCTTCCATCCTTTTATACCATTTCCTAATCTAGCAAAAGGATAAGATGTTCCATTCAACCCTTGATGTACCTCCTAGGCATACACATGGATATCATAGAAAGATGCATTACATTCAAACATAAAATTCAAGAACTTATAGTTAGATGGAAGACACAAATTGAACATACTCCTTAAGATCACGTTAGCTCCCTCGGATGTACCTCCTAACCCTACACATGTGTATTATAGAGATAGAGACATTGCATTAAAACATAAAATTAAATGAAAGCATAATTAAAAGGGAAGATAAAATTCAACATACTCATTGGAATTCACAACTATAGCACCCCACCACACACAGCCCTAGAGAGAGTTGCAGACAACTACTTAAGCATTACTATTTTTTTTTTTGTTTAAGTACAAATAACTGCTCTAAGTTCACTACACATTACAACAACCTCTAAGATTCACAGTGAGATTACTTTAAAAACCAAACAAGAAAGATGAATTGAAACCATAGCATTTAATTACTTAATGAATTAAGAAACACATACATTCTATACATGTTAAATTACATCCAAGAATAAGAGATACCACATGATTTCAAATAACAATCATTTAACAATAAGATTAGAAATCTCATTCCCCAAATGAGGTAAATCCAAAAAGCATGGTTATAAATTACATCTTCCACCTCGATAAAAAATGAGGTGTAATTAATTACAATATTCAACTGAAATGAATAAAGCATGAAATGAACCTAGATCCCACAAGCTCTCCAACTGGAAATCTCGTCCACATGAACAAGAAGAAAGCCCAACAAAGTAAGGTGCACATTCCACCCAACCAACTGATACCCAAAGGCTCACCCCCATGCTAGGAGATAGTAACAAGGAATTCCTATACAAGACCATCTACCTCTAGACCACAGTTAAAACATACATTGGTGTGAATACAAACGCAGTGCTTAACCTGATAGTTTACAATGCTTCCAGATACCAATGAGCCACTACATAGTACAACAAAACTAACTTATGGTTGTCATAGAGAGAGTGTCACACATCATTTGCTATGAGTTACCCTGGCTCAACCTTCCTAGGCTACCGGACCCCCATCTTGGGTTACCCTGGCTTGCCTCTACTAGCCGCCAGACCCTCATTCAAACTGTGCTTCTTGTCTCATCTCAAGCCTTAATAAATGTATAAGTCATGAGAGGAATTCATTATCTTAATTAGTTTGAAAGTTTTTTTTTTCATTAATTCTTTTTAAGTTGTCACTTACTCAAACCCTAAGTGAGTTACCCTGGTGACCCTCTGTGTGTCGAACCCCCACCTAGAGCCACTCTCCTATCGACAACACACATGGTACAAAACCACAATTCAATGGGTAGACTAGATGCACCAAAACTAATAACAAATATCAACCTTAAGACATAAGGTCACACAACCCATTCATAGTAACCGGGTACCCATACCATAACACATATCCCGTTCATTATAACTGGGAGTTCAACTAACTATAACCATGTGCACTACCCAAAGCAATTCACAAATCGAACCATCACATAAAACATCCCAACCTAGTATAACTCCTTTGGAAGACTTACTAACTCAATTAGCCCATTTTGCCCAAACAACAAGAATGAGAGAAATCACATACTGAAAAGACAATTTGACAATTTAATACCCTATTTTAAGATTTCCTAAATCCAAGCACAACAATGACATATTGCACGCAACCATAAAAATAATTAACATTATTTGCAAATACTCAAAAGTAAATAAGATTACATTAGCAACATTAAGGAATTTAAAACTAACAATTTAATTCCATTTTTCTCAATTATATATAATAATCAAAATCAAATTTTAAATAAAATCATTTTATTATAAAATCAATTTTATAATAAAATAACCATCTTAGGATCAATATATTTAAATATAAATATATATTAAACATGCATATATAATTGTATACTCAATATATATATATATATATTTCTAAAATCAATTTAAATTCTAATTCTGTCTTCCAATTATTTAAAATATATAATATATATTAAATAAATTAAAAAAAACATTATATTTATTTATGTAAATATACACACACACACACACATATATATATATATTTATATAATATATATTATATGTATATAAATAATATATATATATATATATACATATATGTATATATATATATATATATATATATATATATATATATATATATATATATATATATATATATATATATATATATATAAATTTATATAATTAAAAATACATTTAAAAACAAGCAGACTTGTTTTTATCTTTGTGAAACAAAGGGACCTGACCTTCCCAGGATGGGGGTCATTGCATGTGAAGGCAGCACTGGCACTGCCTTCACAACCAGTGCCTCCCATGGTTGGGGGTGGCTATGGGGCAGCTTCCCAGCCCCAATAATTACATAAAAAACATTTTTTTTTAATAAAAAAATTAAATAAATCCTTGTTAACTGTGAATTTCCAGAATTTGACAGTAAATTTTTTTAAAACAAAGATTTTTCTAGAATGCATACAAACTGTATGTATATATATATTACCTATATATTACCTATATATATATATATACATTTTATAGTCAAATTGAACAAATTATTTCTACAGAAAAATTGACAAACTACAGAGGTTTTTTCTAATTTCTTCTGTTGTTCTCATTTGAATTTCCTATTGTTAGAATTTGATTTGCAAGATTTTTTGTTGTTGTTGTTATAGATTGTTTTTCTTCAAGAATCTAAATTATTTTTCCATGATTTCAACAAGGTTTTCAAAATTTGTTTTCCAAAAAAGTTTTCAATATTGAAGATCCTAAATTTCAAAATAATAAACACAAAACAAGAAAAAACTTGTTGGAAACTTGAAGAAGAAGACTGAAGTTGAGCTGCAATTTGCAATTCTTCCAAAATCTTTTCAAATCTTCACTCCAATCCAAAGTGCATCCACAACAAGAGAAAAATCCTTCCTTCCTTCTTCATAGCCAATTTCTTTCTTTTCAGAATGAAATATCTTCCCCAAATTTAGTCAACTTTTTTCAAAAATATCCCACAACCACCATAGTTATTTCACCTCTATCCATTTTGAGGATATTTTGTTTTTTTTTTTAAAGAAGATTTCAAACCAAATTTCTTTTCAACATGACTTCATTTACTTTTAAAAAAATTCTATTTCAAAAATGAATTTAAAAGCTTTTAATAATTTGTTTTCAAAAAGCATTTAAAAATTTAAAAATTTTTTTTCACAAGAATTTTACACTTTTAAATTCTAAAATGAATAACTTAATCCAATTCAACACAATTAATTTAATTAATCAATAAAATAAATCTAATCCAAGATTAGATTATTTTATTAATTAAATTAAATTAATTAGTAAATTAAATAATATTTCTAATATTATCACTAGATTTATTTAATAGACAACTTAAATACATAAAGCCATTTATTTACCTTTTCCAACTTGCAATTAAATAAAAAAAAGGAGAGCTGAACAATAAAGAAGCAACTTAACCCGACTAAAACCCGATGACACACTATGATTAGGGTGATGACTTGGCACAAAAAACCTAGCTACTATCTACGAATCGAATACCATTGGCCAATGGACATGCTCAAACCTGTGAAACTAGGTGGAGACGATGTCATGTACCTGCAATCCTATAACCAAAACGAATGTCGTACATGGATAATCATAATAGTCACACTATGAAGAGAGATCACATAATCATAGGGCACTCGAATGCGAGTGATGTAATCCCGTCCCCTTCACCAATATAGTCACATCAAAACTAATGAATGTAAAGCAACATTAATCAATAGATAAACATATATCAATATTAACAACTATGCTAATCAAAAGCATAACATGAAACATAACCTCCATATAGTGCATCATCTCATCATAGAATAGCATCCACATCGCTCTAAATCCAAGGATAAAGAATAGTAACAAGGTATCAAGGTCTATCAAAGTAAAGGTACTATCTAACAACATATACAAATCTAAACACATAGCAGCATGACTGGAGGGGCACTACATCCTCCCCCTAGGGTCATGCTTACTCTTGGAAGCCTGCGAACACAAGGGATAGAGCTCCATCAAAACCAACTAGACCCTAACCTACTCAGTATCTCGATCCCTGAGGATCAACTCCTGATGTCGAAGGAAGAATTGCACCCAGATGCTCGGCCTGATAGTTATCCACCGTAGTAAATACCCTATGCGATCTGCTTGCATCTCCTACTGTCGGCTGTAAAGTTGTCAACCTATGACTAAAACTAGAAGTACCTTGCTGAGGACACTATCGAGCAAAGTGGCCCTGCTGACCACAAGCGAAACATCTTGTCCCTCTACTGAATCCCTGAACACCTGGAGATACACTAGGTCATGGAAAGACACCTCCACTAAACGCCGACTGAGAACTCTGAGCAGGTTGATCATAACGATCACGATGAGCTCGCATCCAACTCCAATCTCTCTTCTTCTGTTTCCAACTTCTATCATGTTGGGACTGAGGATTCTGTTGCCTTGACTATGAAGGTTATTGCTGCTCACCCTTAGCAGGTGAATGATGCCCCCTACAAAACCCTGTAGCCTGAGATCGACCACTCTGAGATCCAACACCAATGGAAGGTGCACTGCCAAATTGAACTCCCATCTGCCCACCTAAAACCAAAGCTAAATTATCCTCAAAAATATGAGTCTTATCCACAGCTATCTTCATGGTCTTCAACTCGAATACCCAAAATCCACCATTGATCTAGGCATTCAAGCCCCTAATGAAATGCTGAACCAACATACCCTCATCATCACCTATGCCCGCAAACTGTTTGAGCTTGTAAAAATGATGCTCATACTATTCCACTAAAATATCCATCTATTGTAAGGCATGGAACTCATCTCCACAACGTTGATGCCAATGATCAGAAAGGAATCTAGCCCTGAACCTCTCTAGGAACAAATCCCAAGATACAATACCAATATCTATATGGAGCTTCTGCTCCTCCATCCTCCACCAAGTAGATGCAAAGTCCCTCAAATGCATGATTGCACACCTAGCTTTGGTGTTTCTACCATAAGGTTGCATAGAAAAACACCTATTTAGATCAATCGACCAAGTCTCAGCCTTTGATCCACTGCCCAAACCATCAAATATAGGTAGACAAGCTCTGAGTAAATCTCTCATATGAGCAGCTATGTCTGCCTCTGGCTGTACTGGTACCACTCTCTCACTAATAACATCTTGATCTCTATCTTGCCTAGGACCCATACAAGCAAGAGTCTCCTCTAGCAAGCGACACAACTGAGCATCCCCGATCCCTGGTGGATCCTGATGCTGATTACCAACCTTTGGTACATATTGAGGAGCCTGTTGCTCCTCATGATCTAAAACATGGGGAACAATGGGAGGTGTATCTTGTTGATTACCTCCTCGACTGCCTACACGGCCATGACCTCACCTAGGTGGCATGATCCTGTTTAGATACACACCACAACATAGGACAAGGTACACAAACTTAAATTATATGCAACTAACAACTTAATGGGTTCCACATTATCCTAAAGCACCCAGTGTTTAAACCTGGCTCTGATACCATGTGTAACGCCCCGCCACCCAACCCTAGAGGAAGTTGCAATTAACTACTCAAACGTACTTTTTTTTTGGTTTAAGTACAAATAACATGCAAGTTCACTACCCATTGCAACAACCTCGAAGGTTATGAGACTGAGATTACTTTAAAACCCAAACAAGAAACATGAATTGAAACCATAGCATTTAATTACTTAACAAATTAAGAAACACATACATTCCATACATGTTAAATTACATCAAAGAATAAGAGATACCACATGATTTCAAATAACAATCATTTAACAATAAGATTACAACTTTTATTCCCCGAATGAGGTAAA
>VDFB02043788.1:0-19569 GCA_007258455.2 Sequoia sempervirens
GAAGATCAAATTTAATCCTAAAAATGTTCCCAAAGGACTCTTTTTTCCATTTTTTCAAGTTGAATTTAACTTCCCTTAACTTTTGAGCCACTCTAAACATAGTTGTGCTAGAGATACTTATATTCCACCATTTCCTAATTTCTTCTTTAAAAGAAGGATGAGAAAGCCACATTTTTTCAACTCTGAATAGGATATTTTTCTTCTTCTTTAAAGGTTCCACAACAAAACTAATAGGGAAGTGGTCAAATCCAATCCTAGAGAGGGCTTTAAAAGAACATTAATAATTAAAGAACCAACTATTAGAGACTAATGATCTATCTAATCTAACCTGTATGAGATCCATACCCTTTCTGCAATTTGACCAGGTGTAGGAAGCTCCTTGTAAAATCCAGATCAATCAGCGCATGGTTGTTGATGAAGCTCTGAAGATCCTCTTTGCTCTCTGCATTGATCTGGGAACCTCCAAATTTTTCTTCATTCATTAAGGGCATATTAAAGTCTCCCATGAAAACCCAAGTCTCTCTGTCAAAAATTCTCCTAAAGGTGGAAAACTCCATCTAGAAGGATTTTCTAAGACCTTTTCCATTGGGGGAATAGATATTTGATTGGATCAAACTGAAATTATCTTTAATACGTGTGAATCTAGTAGCAATATGATTCATACCTCCCAAAATCAGACCCCCTTTGATTATGTGACTATTCTAGAAGGTAACAATACCTCCTGAAGCACCATTTGAGTTGTTTACATGAGTATTACAATGCTGAAATAGTTTCATCTTTTCCACTTTTTCCTTTGAAATTTTTGTTTCCTGAATAAGGAGAATATCAGGCTTATGATCTCTAACAAAATTGTGTAGAACATTCTACTTGTGGGGATTATTAATTCCCCTGATATTCCAAGACATGATCTTCATTAGTTACTAGGGGAGTTGAGGCACTCCGAGATGGCTTTTTGACACCCATTTGCAATATCTTGAAAACTATTATGCTCTCTTGTCCATTTAGTATATTTTTTCCCTCAAGAGTTCTCTTTAGTTTCACAGTATGCCTTTGCTTTTGATCTAGTAGAAAAGCCACTTGGAGTCTTTCATTTTTTGTTTTTGTTTTTCTTTTTCTTTGATAAAACCTCTTCTTTGTCAGTCTCTTCTTGACTATCTGTCTCTTTACTTGATTCCCATTCCTTATCAGTAAGGAGTCTTTTCTCCTAGGGTAATGTCTCCATGATGCCATCAAATGAAAGGTTGAATAGTTGTTAGAAAGTTTAGTAGAATGGTCCTGATTATCAAAGGAGTCCTTAAAATTTTTTGAGGACTTAGGATCCGTAAAGTGATCTACACTCAAAGGAAAAAAACCTTTAGAGGAAGGGAGTAGAAGAGGGATGTTCAGCTCCAAGGACAACCCCTAGATAGGAACATCCTCCAAACCATGGATCCCATTTATTTTCTCAATTGGGCTTAGCTCTAGGGATAAAGGGTTAACTTATTGACTCTACTTTTCTTCACCAACCATCTAATTTTCACTAGCTTCTTTTTCCTTAGTTGTTAAGGTATCTCAAAATCCTTACACTAGAGTTCCTATGGAACCTCACCATTATTTCCCATATCACCATCAACCTTATTAGAAGTAATTTAAACATTAGACTCTTTATTCTCGAGGATTTATCCTCTTGATTTCTTTCACCATACAAATTTCAAAGAACCAGCTAGTTTCTCTTTCTCTTTGGTGGCATTTAAGGGACATTTCTTAGCCCAATGCCCAAATTTTTTGCATTTGAAACAAGCAAACGAGATGGTTTCAAACTTCATTTCTCGTGACTAGGATCCCAATTTTGACTGAATCTCAATTGATGAGGGAAGGTTAGCATTCTAAGAGACCCCTACACATATTATTGAAAATACCAACCTCTTTCTAGCAGCTATCATAGAATCAATAGAAAGAAGCTCTCCAAAGGAGCTCTCAATACCATAAAAGACATTCGCGTTCCAATATTCTAGGGGAAGGCTCAGGAGTCTGACCCATATTAGGACATTCTCAAAAATAGAGTCTAAGAGGTCCAAATTAGAAGACCATTTCTTTAGAGCCAGGGAAGATTTCCCTATAACCCATGGACCACCACTTCTAATTGCCAAGATATCCTCTCTGCAAGTGAACTTAAATGCAAAAAATCCTTTTGGGAGTGCTTCTATTGAAACTTTTCCATTATTTCTCCATATTTTTTTTGACAAGCTCCCTGACCACTTAAATTTTTGGTCTAGGGCCCATAAATTTCCCAACCAAGGTTCTTTCCATTAAAGCAATATTATGATCAATTAACAGATCTGGCACATAAATTGCAAACTTACCTTTTTTAGGGAAATAGATATTTTGCACTGGAGGGAAAGATTACTTTCCATTTGGTTTTACCCCAAATAGAGAGGTCCAGGGTTTGTGATTGCCTCCAATGTTGCCAGTGGTCCCCACCACACCTTTGTATTTTTCATTTTTTTGACTGGCAGGGGAGCCCACATGATTAGCTGTCGGAATATCCTTTCCTCGCGGATCCACCAAGATTTTATTTTTAGAGTCCGCATCATCCAGATCAGCCTCACCTTGCTTCTTACTCTATCCCAGTGCCTGTTTCACCCATGATTTCTTAGATCCTGCCCCACCTCCATTTCCATGGCTTGATCTTTCAAAATCCTTCTTTTCCTAGCTGTGCCCGTGCTCATGCTCGTGTGCCTCCATGACTCAGTGTGATGCATTACAATTTATTGATAGCAATTGTTATTAATGGAATAAAAATATTTTTTCCATATCAATATACATTCACAATCCTAATATATATAAATTTAATGGTTTCAGAACATTATTCAAATCAAGGGTATGGTCAACATCATGATCACTTACCCTAATTACACAAGATAGTAATGAAAAAAAATATTTTCATAACACAAATATTATAACCTTAATACATAAGATATGGAGACTAAGATTTTTTTTCTACTTAGCAATATCTCAAAGATCGGGCCTTAGAGATATTATACCATCTCAATTGGAGTTTATTAAGGAAGCCCTTAAAGAAAGCTAGACATATTCAACTCTCTATATGTAAGGAAAATCCCAATGCAGAAATGCCTTCCTAATGCAAAATTCTTAAGGAAGAAGTGCAGAAAAAACTAAACCAAGTTACACAATATTAAGAAATGCATTAATAGAGTAAATCGATCAGACAACACAGACGAATTGAACACAATATTTATGTGGGAAAACCCTTATGGAAGATAAAATTACATACCAAGTAAAGGCAATTTGTATTATAGTAAATAGATTACATACAGAGTTACTGACTTCACTCTTAGATGTTAACTCACAACAACAATGCAATACCTTGACTAACCTCACTCACCAATTATAGTTCTCCTCACCCTACGTTACAATGCTCGTAAAGCATACAATGGAGAACCACCACCTTCATGGAGCTAAACACCATTTAATTTTGCTAAAGAGGAATTTAATATGCATTCAATGCATCCTATTGTTCATCCAATCTGATTTGATCTTGATCACCTCTACAAATTATGCCAATATCATGAAGATCAAATCTTCATTTAATTTGTTCGCTGGAGTGATTGTTTATTTTAATTTCCCTCCAATGTTAGTTTCTAGGTGAGCTACTTGCATTCACATTGATGATAACCACACAATTCACAACAAGGATGTTAATTGCATGATCATCTAATCAATAATCACCATCTACTTACACACATCAACATTCATCCTTATCAACCAGTCGAGTTCCACCATATTCCTTGACATGTTACCAAGTCAACCATCGTATTAGTTGGCATTGGTCAGGTCCACCATGACATGTGTCTAAAGTATGCACACCCTATAGGAGTCACTCAAGACTGACCAAAAGAGGCATGGGGTTAGTGGGCACTGTTAGATCAAAGTTATCCTGACCATTGATCAAATCGACAAGTGTCAACTGCTCAGACAAGTCCACTCACTTCACAGGATATAGTCTGTCCTCGCCACAAAGGAGTGTGGAATAAGCAAGCACGGTTGGATTAATTTTATCACAACCATTGATTAATAAATGTCATCATAGTATCAAAATGACGTCAAAGTCATTGCAACTGACCAATCTCATTCAAATTCACTATGTTGCTAGAAAACAAAACTTAAGAATCTCTATTAGAGGTTATGAATTTTTCAAAACCCATGACATGCTAACAATAAAGAGAACCTCTATCACTAAGTCAGGAGGTTATGAAATTTTAGAACCCCGTGACTTAGGTTTCAAAGTTTCAACTTTCTATGATCTAGCAATATGCCAAAAAGTTATGAATTTCTAGAACTACGCAACATGAGGGCCGATAAAGGGACAAAGACCAAGCTTTAATGGAAGTTCCAAGCTAGCAAGTTGAGGAACATTTCCCAACATGCTCCCACTTGATGAAGACTTACTAGCTTCTTCCAAACCTGAAGTTATTGAAAATCATAGGCCCTTTGGCCCATTGATCTCACACACCACCTGTACTTGTCTATGCTCATAGGCTTTCTTAATGTATCAACAAAAATTTCTAGAGTATTCACCTTTTCAAGGTTAAAATTTCCATCTTCCACCATATCATGAATGAAATGATGCTAAACATTGATATGCTTCATCCTAGCATGGAAAGTGGGATTTTTGACCAAAAAAATAGCACTTCGACTATCACAGAAAATCATAATCTGCCCCGTATTAAACCCAACATCAAAACAAAAATGTCTTAGCCAAATGGATTCCTTGTCGGCATTGTTTCTACCATGTACTCTACCTCAGTAGTAGGTAAAGTGACTATAGCCTACTGCTTGCTTATCCAACTAATTTTTTCACTGAATAGGATGAAGATGTATCCATTGGTGGATCTTCTATTGTCAACATCCCTTTCCTAATGAAAATTCACATAGCCATGAATGATAAGAGAACTCTATGATCCAACTGGTTTTCCATGATAGCACAAGGCATACTTAGAGGTACCCTTCAAATACCTAAAAACTCTTTTAAAAACACCCCAATGTGGTCTTCTTAGATTAGCCATAAACTAACTAAGAACTCCCACTACTTGGGAAATATCTAGCCTAGTATAGACCATTGCATACATCAAAATGCCAACAACACTTGCATAAGGTGCCTTGGTCATGTCCTCCATCTCAATAGGAGAATTCAAACAATCTTCAATAGATAGCTTCATTCCCTGCAACACTGGAACAACTAATTGCTTGCAATCTATCATACTAAATCTCTCAAGGATAGTACTACTGGCTTGCACCTTAGCAAGGCGCAAGGGTTACGCCAATAGGAGGGTATACTACGGTAGTGTATGGCCAACACAATATATTATCTTAAATGGTTGAAGTGGTGGAGGGTATATAAAATGCGTGCTATGAAAAGTCAAAATGTTGGGGAGCAATTTTGCAGTGGAACTTTTTTTTTTGTTTTTTGAAAAAATATACAGTACAATTGTTGGTGTTTGAGGGTGAGGGGCTACGATATATGCCATTTGGCTTGAAGGCCTGCAAAGGAGAAGGAATGGAATGGTTGGCTGGGAATATTTTTTGTTGACATGTACAATGATTGCTCCATGTGCAATTTATTATAACACTAATAAAGGGGAAATTTTTTTTTTTGCCAATAAAATTAAAAAGTTACTCAAAGGACATGCAATTTATTATAACACTAATAAAGTAGGAGCGACGTGAGGGAGAAAGGGTAAAGAGTTGTGTACCTTGGCTTTTTAGAGATAGTTGTTGTAATCAGGCTTCCTCTTCTTTTCTCATAATTGTGTATGGGTGGTTATGCATTTTTGAGTATCTCTCTAAGGAGAACATTGGCTGAATACGAAGGTTGTTCAACGATTTCACTCTGGATATAGCTGTAAATGTTAGTCCTTGTCGTTCTATTTTTCCAATGTCGACAGTTGCTCTGGCAAGCGTTAGGCCTTGGGATTTGTGTATGGTAATGGCCCATGCCATTGTGAGCGGAATTTGTCTACGGCTGCCCAATGATACAGGTACTATTGGTAAACTTTTGGGGTCCTTTTCATTCCATGCTGTCCCACTATAATTATCGATCCTTGCCACTACGTAAAGTGGAACATCTGGTGGTCTGGAACCAAGGCTGTAAACTATCTCAACAACTTCACCTAGAGCTCCATTTACAAGGCCTGCATGTGTCCATATGTTGGTTGTCAGCATGATGCGCTGCCCTCTACAAAGCAATACATGCTTTTCAAGTTGTTCATTAGTAGTTGCATTATCTGCTTCAGTCCTACTGGTAGTTGCAGCACTTATTGCAATTGGACGGTTTAACAATTTTAACATTCTTCTATTGTGAAGTCGAACTAAATCATTGGTAGCAAATAAGTGCATTGAATTGTCAAACATTTCTTTTTCGGTAGAGGTGAGATGCTTGTCTGTGTGTGTTTGTAAAAGTTCCCAATCCTCTTGTGATGCTTGTGCATTGTGTATGTTTTGCAATAGTTGACGGAATTGCCATTGTTCTGGAGTCTCACCTTGTTGATGAAACACTATGTCTAAGGTGACAACGGTCGTGAACAGGTCCCATAGTGTTTTTGCATTTGAGTGTGATGTGTAAATAGGCTTGTCCATTACAGGCAGGAGCTGTGCAAGGTCACCAATCAGGATTATTGACACCCCACCAAAATAAAGATGTTGTCGATGCGGGAAGGCCTCACGTAGTCTTGCATCTATCTTCAGTAGCAACTTTGGTCCTATGAAGCTCATCTCATCAATCAATATATATCTTATGTGTTTCATCTCTTCCTGAAATGTTATTAATGATTGTCCTTGCAATGGGTGCATTTCTTTGACAGGGATTCGAAGCATTGAATGTATAGTTGATGCATGTATATTAAATGCAGCAACCCCTGTAGGAGCCAATGTGAGTAGTTGGCTTTGCTGGTGCATATTGTAACTATCAAGTGCTTTTCTTATTCGAGCAATCAAGTATGATTTCCCTGTACCTGCTGTCCCTTGAATAATCATGTACAATGGTTTATTTGAGTGATGCTTGCTATGGTTGATAATATGTGTGAGTGCTAGTTTTTGTTTGGAAGATAATGTATAGTCTGGGACAACATACTTACTTGGAGCATGCCTTTCATGGCTACATGTTTTTTTCATGTTTATGAATTGTGTGGCAATTTCGTGAAGTTCCTGGGGCACTGCAAGTTGTTCCCATTTATAGCTGCTATCAAACTCACGCCTGCCAAGCAGGTCAAGCTCATGTACGTTGATATTGTTTGAGGGGCCCATTTGCGAAAATAATTCCCATTCATTCATTTCAAGTATGCCCCTTGTGTCCACCTCAATTTTGCTATCGGATTCTGCATCGCTGGTGTTTTCGTCTGAGGGGGCAGTGCGGGGGACATGCCATACATCATATTTGGATGCATTCATTTGCTTCCAATTTGCAAGTATTGTATCCTTAGTTATCCCTATGTCAATTTCAAAGCTTCGGAAGTGCTTGTACAGTAGAAGCTCACTCCAACAAAATGTTTCAAACTGGTCTGACTCCTCTTTGGGATGGTGTAGAACTTTGGGAAAACATTGACAATCGCTTTGACCTTTCTTTCTTTCCACTTGCATCCCTTGCGACTCGCAGAGTACGTGAAAGACCGTGCAGATTCAAGTAGCGTTGTTGTTTCCAAATCTAGAGGTCGATTAATGTACGAATGAAGGTAGCTAGGCTGTAGATGGCTTTCATGTGGTCCTCTTGCTATTCGATGGAACATTTTTTGGCCAACATTCAAAGACGTAAACGGCCGATTACAAAAATAAGCGGAAGTTTTTGAAGCATATGGCATGTTTCTTGTGCTCCAATATCACGCTCTGCCACGATTTCTGCCATGAACTTTCGGTATGCTGCAAGGGCCGGGACATCTATTTTTTGGGTTGCAGATATTCTTGCTAGCATATCAGTACAAGTCTCAGATGCTCTCTCTGCTTTTGATGCATATTTGGCAATGTATTTCAAAACAACTGCTCGCGAGATGACAGGCTGACAATCTATGTTGGCTCTCCATATTGAAATCATTTCTGGATTGTGTATGTTTAGCCTATCATCATTCCGTGCAGGTTCATATTGTTTCATCCCACAATTGTCACATGATAGTGTAGATATAAGTTTCTCTTTCCATGGAGCTTTGTATCGACACTCTAGTTTTTTCCCTTTCTTTCGCAAGCATGTCCCCTCTCTACATTTTGTGTGCCTCTGGACACGATTGATGATCTCTTCGTAGTCATGAGAGGGGTCTGTAGCAAATATACCTGTTGTGTCGAGTAGGCAAGGATCATCTTGGAAAGATCAAAAAATCAAGTTGTCTCTTGCTGATGCAGAACGGGGGTTCCAAGCACTGACATACTTGTCAAAGAATTTCCTTGCCTGTTCAACAGCAACACTATCATCCCAATCAAGTATATCCATGTTTGGTGCATCATGGAGCCAAAGGAAACCATGTACATGTGCGGTGCCGCGGTGCTGCCACTCATACCTGTACCAGTAATCTTTTGCGTTGAGGAGTTTCTCAATAACCTCTTCACGAAACATTGTGAATCGTTGATGCAAGTATAATGATGTGGTGTGGGGGTTGTTGACTACATTTTCTAAATGCTGTTTATTTGTTTGCATTCCTACCGGTACACCATCTGAGATCAAACATTGCAGGTCCGGCCACTTTGTGTCAGCTGCACTTAATGTGAAGAATAGAGTGGGAGACCCTATTTGGCTGATCATATTTGTTAGCTCAGCAGACACTTGTTCCAATATGGTCTTGTACCCCGCATTGAAGAGCCAAAGTGCATGAGCTCTTGAGCTAATTGTGTGTCAGGTAAGTTTTTCAAGTGTGCTCGGAGGTCCTCAATAGTGGTTGGCATGTTTTCTTCTGCATTTTTTTTAATGAAAACTATAGCAAGCCCCTGGCTACGATGGCGCATCATAAGATTAAGCATGAAATATCGGAACCTTGGATGCCTTCCAAATCTATGGTCATGAAATCTCATTAAGTGGAGTGCATACTCATGCATCTGTACTTCCCTAATTCATGGTTGCATTTGTAGTGCAACTCCAGTTGGAAAGAGTGTTGGAAATACCATATCAAGCAACCCCTCAGTATTGTATTCATTTATTGGCGATGAGTTTATTTCAGGCCAGTCTATAATGTTGTTAGTGTTGTCGTCAAGGTCTAATGTTCTCTTAATAATTTCTAACTCACGACATCTATTTGGAAGTCTAGCCATAAATGACGATGTGTGTACCGTGTTGCGTTCAATATCATCCCCATCAGAGTCAATTTCATTATTTTGAACCACCATGTCTTCACTAGTTTCAACGGTGTGTAGCATATTCATTATGTTTGTTCTTGCTTCAGGAAATTGCTCTAAGTGCTCAAAATTAATTGCAACATCATGATAGTACGGGTCATATTTGACTTTGTATTGCAACGCATCTCTGATATGACTTCTACTGACATAACAATCATAATAATGGCCTTCTACATGTAATCTTCAAACTATGAGAACATCCAACTCTTGTATTCTTCATGGAAGAACTTTTGAAATGTCGGTGATATCTTGTGGGAAGCTGATCATGTGGCCACTATATCTATACTGGCCTCCAAGAGTGTGGGTGACTTGTAGTACTGGGCTGACTCTGGCAATGAGCATTTCCTCCACTTGGGTGAGTCTTTTCAAAACAAATGGTTGCTCTCCTAGGTCCATGTTGAGTGCAGATAACCGATGGATGCCTCTCTCAGCGAAACATCTTTTACACGTTGCATTAGAACCTGATGAATGGACAAGCATGCCTGGGTAACATTCCTTGCATACAATGCATGTTTTTCGGTTGGACAGTGCATCTATTCTATGATGAAATTTTTTCATTGCCATCATGAAGTTATCATTGTCGTTGCATATTGTTCCATGTTGATGTAGGCATGTTTGTTTCTGTAAAGAGCTATTGTGCTTTTCTGCATTTATTTCCTCTCTATGACACTTATAGTAAGCTCGACTTCTCTCACAGTCTTGCATTCTTCGGGCTTCTGTTTGTTGGGGGCTATTTTGGCTCTCATGCAATCTTTTTTGTCACCTTCGAGTAGCTATCTCTTCTCTATGGCGAGCATAGTAGGCCCGATTTCTTTCTCAGTTTTTTTGTCTTCTTACCTCCTTATTATATGGGTCACTTGCATTGTTCCCTGTTGAGGAGTCTGCCATATGCAGGTCTGTACATAGCAGGGTAGATCAGGAATATGAGCATAGCAAAACAAGATGAAACCAAAATGCTTGCATAGCAAAAATGTAGATGAAAATGTAAAGATACTCCTCATTGGTTCGCGAATGCATGTTGCAATACGAGAAAGAACAAAATTTGGAGGTAGTAGAAAAAGGTGCATCTGTAAGCTTGTAAATGAACATGGGCATTTTTTTTTAAGTAAAGGAAAACAATATTTTACATATTTGTATCCATTTAAAGGCATTAACATGGTAGTTTTTTAGATAAAAAATTAATTGACATAGTTCTTTACAACATGAGTTTTTTTTTGCGAAGCATACCATCCATAGTCATACTACACTTGTAAAGAGAGTGTGGAAACTATAGTAGGCTATGTAGTATGGCTACAACGATCCTTAGAGTTGCACAACCAGCTCTGGTACAACATCGGGTTCAATGGGGGGAGAAGCCTTTACATTGCACATTTCTTGGATATTTTTAAGCAAAAGCTATTCTCTTCAATGTAATCTAGTTGTTCGACCCTGGAAATGGTTGCTTTTAAGCGTTCCTCTGCATTGTACATTTCAAGGTTACAACGCAGTGTGAATACATAATGTTTGTTCAAGACACTCTTAATCACCTCCTCCACATTTCTATCAGCAGCTTGATCAAATTGTAGATTGTAGAGTTTGTCTGTAGGCATGCCCATGAGTTGTGTCGCCCCTTCGTCGAATGTGATTGCCCATATTATATTTGTGTGGTCCTGCAACTTGACTTGAAGTATATATCTATAGTCACAGGTGTCAATTATTGCATTACATTTTCCACAAAACCACTTTCCATCATTTGTCTGTGATAGTCTTTTCTTACAAGGCTTGTTACTTGAGCGGGAAGGGCATGTTGGATAACAGAATGAGTCAGTTTTTATGAATCGTGTTGTTGCCACCAACATGCACTGTAGAGGGTGTGTTGCATTTCGATCCTCTTCACGAATTGCATTGATCGTAAGCCTTCTAGTAGGTGGGGGCATGTGAAAGGAGCTAGTAGACAAAGCCTGAATTGTACTATCTTTTTCTTTGAACCATGTTTTAATCCGTTCTGACTCTTCTATTTGAGGATCTATCGATAGTCTTGTAGTGGATGAGGTGCTGATCACCTTTCCATTGAATTCGGACACATGACCATTCCTAATTGCGAGAACTGGAGATTCACGCATGAGGTATTTCTCTTGCAGCTGTGCACCCTCCTTTTCGGCAGACGAGCCCCATAAAGTAACATTTATATTTGTGTTGGACATGTCAATAATTGTTAAAGTCCATCGTGTGACCTTTGTCCCATCTCTTCTCCTGATGGTGGTGCATGGATGTACACAAGTGACAATTCCAATTGCATCAACATTCGAACCGTTGCTTTTGCTCATCAATGCATTGAGGGGTGTGAAAGAGAATTGCTCTTTAGGGATGGAATCATCATCTTCATAGAGGGAAACCCTTGAGTCAGGGTTAAGAGAAATTTCCAACCCACTATTAAGCTTGTTATAGACTCTATTAGCAGGTTGAACCGTGCCTCCAGACAATGTGTATGTAGCTCCTGCGATAATTTTATCACAATGGGTGTGAGCTGCTTCATTGAAGCATGTCACACGTGTCTCTGTTCCTTCACAATCTATGATATCAAAGGTGAAGATATGGCCACTTCCTTTCTGTGTGGTGTAGCTACGTATTTTAGATTTCATAGTTACACAACCTTTAACAGTCCACCTTGGCTGAAATGGATTCAAGTTTTTGATAGGTGTTATTGTCAATGGTGCCTCCTTTGGCAGGGTCGGGTTGACACCAAATAGGAGACGTCGAGGATGCAGTCTTTCAGGAAGGAAAGGGTTTTTTGAAGATGTGGCCAAGCCAGAGGATTCTCCTGTTGAGCGCCCAAGTTGTTGAAGGTCTTCTGTGCATAGGAAAACTGGCTCCCCAACAATAGCATGTGTTGTGTGCACAATTTCAAGGTCGACAATAACAATCCACCTTAATATTTAAAGCAAGACAAAGTATAAGTAACAAAATCTAAGAGGAGAGTAGGTCTCACTTATTCTTGTGCGATATAGAAATTAGTTCATAAACATACCGTGTGCTACCTGTTTGAGGACAACTGTATCTTTTCAACTGCACGATGGAGCTAGGTGCAAGCACATTGGATTCTATGAAGGAGTTGTACTTAGTTGGCAAGGATGCTTTGTGCTTGTGCACACCATCAGATATTTCCAACCTATATCGATTGATGTGTGTATATTCGAAGCCAAAACTTGAGATAGCTATGACTTGGACATGAGGTTCCAAAGCGACATTTCCTCCATGCATCAATCTAATTGCATATGGAGTCAATAAGCTTGCCATGGTGCAAGGAAAGGAGAGGATCCTGCAGAAATGTATTGGATGTAAGCCGATTGTGTGAAGAAGTCAATAGAACAACCCTTCCAGCAAACTACATCAACTTATTGGTAGATAAAGTCGAGCAGTCAAAAAAAGATTCAAGGAACTAAATTGAAACGGGTGCAAGTAGCAACACAGCTAGGGGAAAGTCAGTTATGCACATTTTTTTTATAAACATCTACCTCATTATGTGGAGCAAGGAAAGGGAAAATAGACACTCTCTATGCAATTTACCATTAGCTATACTAATTTTTAGTCAGTTGCATACATGGAATATGTATAGTTTTGATTGCAATAGCTCAAAGATGCATCTGTATAGTTCAATTAGAATAGATTGAAGGTACATGAAGCCAAGAAGACAAAAAATTAACGCGTAGAAACATCGAGTCAATTGCTATATTGGTAGATGCATATGTACAATGGAAAGGACCAAAGGAAAAAGTAGTAGAGTGGGGGGGGAAGGAGTTGTACATTCTTTCCACTGCATAGTAGATTTTTCAACACCAGATATAAGGTTTAACTACTTTGTTGTGCTAGGAAAATAGAAGGGGTCAGATGATTAGCAGCCATTGTATACATTATATATCAAGAGGAAAGCCATGCTGCCCATCTTTACAAAAAATCGTAAGTCGATGTTGTCGTGTTGTGTCAAAAGCAAAACCATTATCCCCAACACCACAAAAAAAACAAGTAGCTATCTTAAGCAAGCTATTTACAATCTACTTTATGTCTGCTAGGAGTTTTAGAAAGTCTTCCTTAATCCTAGTACCATTTCCCATTCCATACAATGCATCATACTTCATTGCTCGAAGGAAGTCGCAGTAGGCATCAAGAACAAAATAAGTTGTATGGAATTTTTGGACTGCCTGTTGCACCATCTCGATGTCATGGTTTTCCACTTGGAAGGGTTCTTTGCATGTCTTCTTAGCATCTTCAATAGTGTCTTCACAACCTCTCACAATGTTCTTTGCGAGGACTGCAACGTTGCTTTGGTACACGCCAGGCCAAATAACAGAAGAAGAGTCTGAAGGTGAGGGAGGACCAGCATTAGCTTTTGATCCTGTAATGTCTCCCTCAGACGAGCTGCTAGATATCGTGATAATGTCTGCTGGTGGGTGAAAGTTTGCCATCACCTGGGGAGTTTCGTAACAGGAACATCTTTAAGTAGTTGATAACAATAAAAGTTGCATGTGTGTGATTTGTAAAAAGACATTTGGAAATGGGGTGGGAACATGACAACCATAGTAGAAACAAAATCTTCATCGAGAAATGCTTTGAAAATGAAATAATGATTCTCTTTATGAGCATGCTTGGAATCAATGAAGGGAGATATTTTATTAGTTCAATCAAGTCATATATTTGTAATTAGATGAACAAATAAGAATTAGCATTTTTAAACAGAAATAAAATTATTCTATCTAAGGAACAGACTAAAAGTTAAACAACATTTTAAAAAAAATAGCATATAGCAATATAGAAACATACAAATTCCCTTATATGCATAACCAAGTTCAACAAATATAAATATAGATTAAAAGTAAATTCAAAATCCATATATATAACTATTATAAATTCATACACAATAATTTTTTTTTTTGTTAAAACCTAGAGGATATAAAGTGATGTAATTTATGGGAGAAGAATTGGCTACCCAATAATTGAACATGTGAAAAGTTTATGAGCATCGTTCATTTACCTAATTTTTCCACACATATCTAAACACCATGAATAACAATATACTACTTAGGAAATTAGTAATCCATCAAGTAAATATTTGACAAAAAACCATGAGCCAACCTGTCAGTATATGACAAGTACTCCTACGAAGGTACCTCGTTGGGGAGAAAACAATAAGGGAAAGTACTCTACCCAGGGCAAGGAATTCAATCTTCACAATAGAGAATATTAGAGGAGGCCCCTTTGCTTAACATTTGTAAGGCACCAACCAAGTGACCATAAAACATATATTTATAACCAACTAAACTATTTCCCATAATACTATTTACCTGAAGCCATCAAATAATAACCATTAAACCAAGCAATGCACTAATATGGGAAAAAGTGATGCAAAAATGATTAAAATGATCTTACATGTTTGATGGTTCTAAAAGAGGTGGAAAAGAAGTTAAACCATCTTACAATGTACTTCTATTTTAGTTTGCCATCACCTGGGGAGTTTCGTAAGAGGAACATCTTTTAGTATTTGATAGCAATAAAAGTTGCATGTGTGTGATTTGTAAAAGGACATTTGGAAATGGGGTGCGAACATGAAAACCATAATAGAAACAAGATCTTCATCGAGAAATGCTTAGAAAATGAAATAATGATGCTCTTTATGAGCATGCTTGGAATTGACGAAGGGAGTTATTTTATTAGTTCACTTAGTCATATATTTGTAGTTAGATCAACAAATAAAAATTAGCATTTTTAAAAAAAGGGGAAAAAATATTCTATCTAAGGAATGGATTTAAAGTTAAACTACATTTTTTTAAAAATAACATACAGCAATAAAGAAACATACACATTCCCTTATATGCATAATCAAGTTCACCAAATATTAACCCTAAACTTGACAACAAACCTAAATGTAAACCTAATCCTAATGCTAACCCTAACCCTAAGTTTGATGCTAGTAACCCCAATTATTACCCCAACCCTAACTATATCTATTAACCCTAAACTTGATAGCAAACCTAAATGTAACCCTAATCCTAATGCTAACCCTAACCCTAAGTTTGATGCTCTCTCTCTCTTTATATATATATATATATATACATGCTAGAGATATAGTTAGGGTTAGGGTAAAGAGATATATCTTTGAATTATGTATTTGATTTTTTGATTTTTTTTCTTAGATCATAATCCACCAAATAACAATAACAGTATTTATTGATAGTAATGTTATTAGTATACCACCAATTAACAACAATGTTTTTTATTTATGAAATAATATTACTAAATATAATGTGTACCATTAATTGTATCCCATTACTATACTACCCTTTTTTTGTTTGTATTAATTACAAATTTCACCACTATAATTATTATTAATTCTTTCTACGATAGTACGAATATTTTACTCAAAAGTCAAATATTCCTTAATACCAAGATTTCACATTTTATTTTATTTTATTTTTATACATGGGGTAAAACCCCTTGAGTATTCACATTTCCAACGTATAGTAATAGTATTTTTTTATTTACCTCAGTCTAAACATAAATAATATTATCCCAAACATATAACTCTTTGAAAATGGCCACCATATACTCTTTAAAATAGCCAATTTAATCACTGGTAATATTATTAATTATCTCACCAAACAGTATAGCTAAATCATTAAGCTTATACTTATGCTAATGTTTAAACTGAGTTTAATGTCAATTTAGCTTACTAAAATTACTTCTATCTATATTAAAAAAAGGTTGGCAGTTTTAGGTTATTTGAATGTTTTTTGAAAGATTTTTTAGTTGGAGCCTATCAATCAACACAGAAGTCCTCTTAATTGATATTTATAATAAACGCAATTTGGAATTGGCTATCAATCCCAAACTCCCATTTAGCTTATTAACTTATTCCTAGCTGTGTGATTTAGGGGACCATTTTTTTACTCTAGAACTATTCATTTACAAACCCGACAATTTTTTATTTTTTTCACAACATACATTAGCAACCTAACACTTTCGCAGCGGCCCACCATTATACAACACAACTCCTAAGCCTATCACTATATTGGTAATAATACATTTGAATGAGGTACAACTCAAGGTTTAATTAGCGATGGGTTCATGTTGGGTGACTCCTTATAGACGAGTTTCTTGGAGGGTAAAAATCAAATTCCTTCCAACGACTTAAATGTCTAAGTTTGGACAATTTAGTTTACTACAAGAATGGTTGACTCTAAAATAGTTATTTTAATATTCGCGTTGGGGGGGGGGGGCAACTTAAGAATCTCTACATCCAAAATACTTAGATGTAACTGACTTGTTCTTTTTGAGTGCAACTTATTATTAAATCTTTCAAATCTAGCGTGAGCCCCAAATAACATTTATTAATTGAATAATTTAGGCTTTGCATATAAGGCATTGCATAATGGGCTAGGTAGATTAAATAATTATTCTAGGCTGGGTTTCTACCCAACAACATGGTGATGATTTAATATAAAGTGTTTTGCTAGAGGCTACTAAACCATATTTAAAAAAATCATGTAAAATAACTATTTCACAAAACATTACTTTATAGGGTATGTGCAAACTAACTGAGCAATGAGTCCAAAAAGTTGGATAAGGTAATTAGCTTAAATTCGACAAAGCTATTATAGTTAAGAGGGTTGAGAATATGCAATATCCATATTTTACAAAAGGGCAAGAAAAATACAACTAACAATTATTAATCCTCTCTTTACAATGACAATGTTAATATCTTAATACTTCTCTTTATAATAATATTTCCTTAATATTAACAATGTTAGCTTCGGTGGGATTTTTGGAGGAGGATGGCTTTCTGCTTGTGCATGGTACTTGACCATCTAAACTCAACCTACGTAGTGGTCTTTTGGTGGTTGCATGTGTAGTTGGGGGTCAGATCTGTTCTCTTCTTCTCTGAAGCTTCTTGGGGGTGGGTTTTTTTACGCTATTTGGGGGGAGGCTCTTTTCTTTTGCAGCAGGTGTGTATTCTGGGGTTGGGGGGTTGCGACCTTGGTGTCCAGTGGAGTGTGCCTTCTTCGAAGGGCTCTTGGTTTTATTTGGGCCTTGCTTGCTCATCTTGCGTTGTGTGCTCTTTGATGGATACTGGAGAATCTTCTAGGGTTTGTCCCAATATGGACTTTCGTTCTGCTTTTGGATCGAAACCCTCTCCACAGGGTTCAAAGATTTTTGATAATAATCTTTTCTCGGTGGAACCTGAGAAAGTCGAGATGGGCTCGGTAGGGGGGCCTAGAATTCCAAAGATTAATGGGTGCCTCGAACGGTGTAAAGAGAGGCCGAGCGTAGTCATTCCAATGGAGATGTTGGCTGAAGACATTGATTATTATGCACGACATTCTCTTTATTGCAAATTCTTAGGTTTGAAAATTTCTTTGCAATTCTTGGAGATGTGGGCTCAAAAGACATGGATGCCTGAGGGAGAGATGGAGATCCGCCTCCTGGCAAATAACTACTTCATGGTTACTTTTGATTGTTTGGTTGATCGGAATAGGATTTTTGAAGGGGGCCCGTATTTTTATAACCAGGTGGGATTATTTATTAAGCCATGGCATGCTGGCTTCAACCCGGCAGAGGAACTTCCGAATCGGGTTCCGGTTTGGGTCCGTCTTCCAAGGCTCCCTGTGGAATGCTGGCGAGAGGATGTGTTGTGCCTATTAGCCTCGAAGCTGAGGAAACCTGTGGGTTCTTCTCAGCAAACACAATTCAAAAAGGTAATGACTTTTGCCCGGTTTTGTGTAGAAATTGATTTAAGTAGGCCATTGCCAGACTCGTTAGAAGTGAGTGCAGGAGATTATTCATGGGTGCAACAGCTGGATTATGAAACACTTCCCTTCCGTTGTCGTTTCTGTCATGAGTATGGTCACCTCTTGCGCAGATGTCCAAAGGCCAAGCCTTTGGAGGCTCATTCTTCTCAACCTTCAGCTAATCCCCCTAGGGTGGATAAGGGCAAGGACCCCATTCAGGGTTCTGGTGGTAGGGAAGATGGATTTATTCCCGTTAGAGGCCGAAACAGAAATAAAGGTCATAAAAGGACTTTGAAGGACAGGCAGGAGGAGGACACCTTCAACAGGCTTGAGGTGCTAGAGGATCTTAGTCAACAGGAGGTGAACCCAGGATTTTTGGATCTAGATCATGGGACTCTGGATATTGATCAGCATGGCCCTTTAGTTGAGGAAATGCTTACTCCCCAACAGGAGGGGGGTATGGGAGTGCCATGCTTAGATGAGGTTGGGAAAGATTCTAGTCAGGTTTTGCTCAACTCAGAGGGGATTATGGCTCCGCTTACTGATGGGACTTCGGCTCTAGGGACAGATCGTCAAATGGAGGTTCAGGTTGAGTTGGGTGGTAGTGCTGAGGTAGTGAAAGATAGTGTAGATAAGGTTCACCTCTTGCAAAAAGTTGGTCTAGAGGTGGGCAAGAAGAATATTAAGGCGTCCTCTCAGTTGGGTGTTCTGCAAAAAGTTCTCAAGAAGGGGGGGCCGGAGAAAATTTCTAAGCTGGGAAGGAAGAAGGATGAGGGAAAGATTAAGATGATAGGGGAGACTTTGGTGGAGTCAGGGTCAGTCAAGACTCTGGATTCGCATTTTTCATGCCCCTCGAAATGATAGTTCTCTCTTGGAATGTTAGGGGCTTGAACAGTGGCCCTAGACAAAAAGTTGTTCAGGATTTGATTAGGTGTCATTCGCCTGATGTTCTTTTTTTGCAGGAGACTAAGCTCTCTGTGGAGGGTATGATGGATCTAGTTCCTAAGTTATGGGGGAATGGTGGATGCCAATGCATTGGTGCTCACGGGTCTTCTGGCGGGGTGGCATGTTTATGGAACCCGCGTAAGATTTGCCCCCTTTGGTGGGTGTCTTTCAGGTCCTCCCTTTCCATGGTGACCTCTTGTTTTATGTCAGGGGAAATTGCTCTCTTCTCCAATGTGTATGCGCCTGTGGAGTTGCAAGGAAAGCAACTTTTGTGGTCCAACATTCATTTAGTTCGTAGCTTATTTCCCTACCATCCTTGGATTATTGGGGGCGATTTTAATGCTATCACGGAGCTTGCAGAAAAACGAGGTGGTATTGCAAGGTTGGAGGCTTCTGCATTATTGCTCCAGGACAATATCTCTGCTTTGAATCTTGTGGATATCAAAACTGGCAATGGTCTTTTTACTTGGAATAATAGGAGAATTGGCGATGCCTC
>VDFB02043789.1:0-46740 GCA_007258455.2 Sequoia sempervirens
AATTTGACATCCACTTCAAAGATATCATCAATTGTCATAGCTCTTTTATCAAACACTGAACTAGTTGCATCAGTAACTATTTGATTCTTCATGAACTTCAAGATCGGCAACCCACCGGAGGAATTTATACCTATAAAAACACTTATGAAGCTTCTTTTTTTAATCTTGTAAAGCTTGACTCAAATCCACATAAATCAGTGCATGAATTCTATTCAAACATAACGGACCCAATTTTCATTTTTCAAAATATAGGAAATTTTATAATTGAAGTTAATTTCTTCTCCTCTAGGGTTTTGAATTTTGATTTACCTGAAATATTCTAACTATATGATTTCGAGTAAAATTCAACAACCACGAGGCGCTCCCTCAACTCCTCAATATTTCCAGCTGTCGCGCCCTAATTCCCGCCAATATGCAAAAGATGCTATGAAAGAGACAAAAAAAATGCACCCAAGGGCTTTGTCCTCTCAAATGATTTGAAAGACGCCACTTAAATTTTGATGTCTATCCTTGATATAAAATACCAATAGATCAACCATTTTCAAAAATTCATGTCTGCCAAGCTCCCAATGCCCTTTTCGCGAGTATAGGGGTTTGATTATCGAATCACCTTCAAGCAAGTTCACTTCACGGCTCTCCAGACTGTTGGCATATGGCTTGGGGAGATTTTTTATGGATTCTAGTTTTGTCATTGACTGAAAATAAAGTCATTATCTCAGTCCACAGATTAGGATCTACTTACATTGGTAGGAAATGTAGAAGACAATGTGTTACTTGTAGAAAACATGAAGAACAAGGTATCCAGTCAGATAGTCGATCTGTATGCTTCATCAGATCATCATTTTGTGTTGTGGATACCCAGGAAAGTTTTTTGAGCATGTATGTTACCCTATTGGTAACTTTTATGGTATTGCAATAGTCAATGTATGAGTTAAGAGATTTGATAGAATGATTTTCTATTTATTTCTTCATTGTGGCCGACTCAATGAGTGTAGCATGCCACAGATGTATAAGGAGTAGTTTTTTAATTATTTCTAAGTTTGTGAATATTTTTTTGGGCCCCAACTATGTCTTAGCCAACTTGTGTGGGTGTGCATTAAAGATCTCTCATGATTTGAGTTGACTATTGGAGAATATTTCATGTTTTGTAAAAGTCGACTTGAAGCAATGAAATATTTGTTAGTGGATATATATATGAGATCGGTAATTCATTTTGGTGTGTGAATGGTACTGTGAGAAGGTGTGTGTGCAAAAAAGGGTAGACAAATTGTATAAGTGTACATCATAAGATCTGTTGAGTGAATTTTTGCTTTTGCGACAGAAGGGATTTTGTGTAAGAAGAGAAAAGCAAAGAAAAGTAGAAGTATGAATTGGATAGAAGGTCCAGAAACTGTTTTATGTGCATCATTAGAACTAAACCAAGGAATTTGTAGATTCTATCTTCTCAGTTCAATTTTTGTTGTAATCAAAAACTTCTTGTAAGGCAGTGAGCCTTCTTTATTTTGAGTAGTGAGCTCTAGGCAGTGTGCCTAAATGCAAGTCCATTCCCTTTTGTTCATACTTTTAACAGAGTATAAATTGTGGATTAATCTCCACTGTGGTTTTTCCCCTAACAAGGTTTTTACATAAAAATATTGGTGTTATGGTGCTTTGATTATCTTGTTCATGTGCTTGCATGTTTTTTTTTATGTGCTACAAATAATTTATGATCAGAATTAATTGTTTGAATATTGTTGAACACTGATTCACCCCCCTCTCAGTGTTCCCTGAGTCCAATAATTGGTATCATAGCAAGGTTGCTCTGTAGAAGATTAATATCTTGAAGTGGATCTTGAATTACAATGGACTCTGGTGGTATTCAATATCACCTTATGGTGGCACTTCATGACCTTGATCAGTCTAAAGCATAAGTAATGGAATTAAAAGAAAATCTTGTGGATGCTGAGAAATTCATTCAATCATTGAAGGACAAAATCAATGAGTCAAGAGAAAAGAGGAAGGAACTTTGTGATCAGCTGAAGCAGAAAGAGAATAAGAGTTTGGAATATGTTCACCTTAATCAGACCCTAAAAGAGATAATTGAAGAATGTGAAAAACTTGCTAGAGACAATGCTACTTTGAAGCTTGAAATGGAATATGTGGTGATGAAGCTAACTAAGGAAATTGAAGAAAGAAAGAAGAATGAGGAGAATCTAGCCTAGTCCTTAAAATAAAATTTTGAGGAATGCAACCGAGTTAACACTAGATTCATTCAAATGAAAATTGAACTACAACAATCCAAAAATAATGAACAAGACCTTGAAAGATAGATAGTTATTCTCATAGATGAACTCACTATTCCAAATGAGTACAAGGAGAAGTTTAAGATTAGTTCTGCTAAGCTTGATGAGCTAACTAAAGGAAAAAAGAATGTGAATGACAAGAGAGGTCTTGGCTATAAGAAAGGAGAAAGCTCTGGATCTAAACACAAGGATTTTAGACAAGGAAATCAGATGAAAAAAGGTAGAAGATATTCGGTAAGACAACCCAATGCTCAAAACTTTAACGGTTACTGCTTTGCTTGCAATAAATTTAGTCATATGACTTCTTAGTGTAGAAGTAAAATAAATTCAGGAAGTCCATCATTTCCTAGTCAGTGTTTTAGTTGTATTAAGTTTGGTCACAAGTCAATTGAATGCACATGTATGTCTGTCAATGTAAGGAATGTTAAATGCTACACCTATGGAAAATTTGGGCATCTTTCTAATCAATTCAGATAAGGAGGAAATCGGTGGAATGAGTAGTTTAGATAGAGAGATCTGGTATGCTATAATTGCAATAGACTTAGTCACATTGCAAGATTCTATAGGAAAAAAAACATGGATAGAAGAGGTTTGGTATATAGAGGAAGAATTTCACAGAAAGATGACCAAGGAAAAAGAAAAGTGTTTGTGGAAAAGATAAGAGATCATATGAAGAAAACATGGGTAAAGAAGAGTGAATCTGATGAAGGAAACATGCCCGTACCAGAAGCAGCCTCTGGTAATCCCTCTAGAAATTGATCTCAGGCCTTTTTCCTAGGGGGAGTTTTTCTCAAGAAAAATCATTTGATCCCCTATCGATAGCCGGCACCGGAATGCAAGAAATTGTTAGTAGTTATGATAGAATTTTGCAAATGCATTAGTGATCACTTTTGCACAAATATGAAAAGTAGAGGGTCCGCAGATGAATTTTTCTCTTGTTGTCTGAGAAAACAGAGTTTACGGAACTCCTAGGGAAAATTATTTAATGCGACTAAAATTTAGGTGTGAAAAGTTATAAAAGGGGTGTTTGGAACACTTATTTGTCACCTTGCACCAAAGAAGAAGAGGAGAGCCTCTATATAAATTTTTTGAAGAAGTTAAGAAAATTTGGCAGCAAATTCACCAGGTATTTATGATTGCTTGTTGAATTCCTAATTTTTTGCTCAAAAGAAAAACCTTGTTTGGTACGAAAATTAAAATGAAGCAAATAAAAGTAATAGTAACTTTGGATGAATAAAGTAGTAGGAAGATCAGAGATGTAAGAAATTTGTTGCTAGCCGGTGAAATGAAGTGGCTTGAAGGTGCAAAACATAAGAATTTGGACATTTGGAATGGGTTTCTTTATTTCGTCAATGTGGAAGTGGTTTTGTTTATCTTGAACAGATTGGATGATGATATCCTTACTCTGGATAAATCCTATCAAATTTCAAAAGAAGTGATCAGAAATCTAATAGGATTATGCAATATTGGTGTTGTTCTGAAAAAGAAGTAAATTCAGAGCATTGAAATAGAAACCCTAACCAAAGTAACAGGAGATCAAAGGGCTCTATTAATTTCAATGATTAGAGATCCAATAATGAGGTACATTGCACATGGAATTTCATATAAATTTTCTTCAAAAATAGGAAAGGTCTAACCTCGATAGGTGCAGTATATATTTCTCACAAAATGATAATGGAAGATGAAGACTTTGATCTATGTGGATTGTTGAAGGATCAGATGATGGAAAATGTGCAATTGATGAAAGATGCAGACTATGCCTTCAAGTTTGGTACCCTAGTTATATGCATTATTATATATTTTCTGAATTGCTTGCGTTAGAATGATAACGTGGTGTGGAAGGAAAATGAACCCATTTGTAAGCAAATTTATAAACATTTCAATACTCCAAAAAAATGTGAGCAAGTTTATGCAAGTTTATGTAGAGAATTGTTGGGAGAGTTTGGAGTAGTTGGCATCTCCCTTCTAGTAAGAGCATTTGAAGTTGGGTCCTCTTCTAATAAGGTGGAGAAGAAGCAGAAAAGGGCTCGAGATTTTTTAGATAACATTTACCCGACACTCGAATCACCAAAATCTGAAGATAAAGGCAAAGAGCAGGTAATTGTAAATATACCAAATGAATATTTTGATGATTAAAATCCTAGAGATAAACCGGAATTAGTGGAACTAGATGTGATAATAGCAAAAGAAAGCAATGAAGAAGGTGTTCTATTCAAGACAAAGATACTGCAGATTGTTCAGGAGGAAGATGGAATGCAAAAGATTGTTGACATATGGTCAAACAGAACATTATATGAACAGGAAATTATTCAGGATACTCTAGGCAATTACTTTTTGCACAACAACATTGAATTAGAAGGTTTGTAGAGTGTACTTCCAGAAGAATTGATTGCATGCATCAAGGAGGCTATGGCCTCTCTGCATCTAGACAGGAAAGAGGAAGAAGTAATTTTACATCTGAAGGAGTAGTTTAGGTTGTCTCTTGCCTAACTAAAAAATAAAATGAATGTGTTAAAGAAATGCATTGACTCAGCAAATAAGGTCTACAATTATTGTCTTTGGTGGCCTCATGTGGCTAGTAAATATAAGGACAAGCTAGAGAAAATTGAGAGTGAGTTGAACAAAATTGTTCAGGATTACAATATGTTTCAAGACCAGAATGGAGTAGTAAAGAACAAAATTCATGAGTTACAGGCTAAGCATGCAAAGGTTCACTTTTCCAGAAACACTCTTATGGACACTTTTTGGAAAGTAAAGGATCTAAATGCATGTAGATTGGAGCAACAAATTGAGATTCTGAAGAAAAGAGAGAAGTTGAAAGAAGCAATTATAATTCCAAAATCCCTTATCCAGATCTTTAACCGAACATCAGAAAATAGTAGTTTGTTAATCATTATTAGGATTATTGTAGATGATTGCAAGAAATTTCTTCCATAAGTAAAAGATAAGTATAAAATAATTTCCTGATTTGTGCAATAGTTGCACTTAAAATTTTGAAATTTTGAAAAGGGGAGTGAGAGCTTAGTGAAGAATATAATTTTCATTGATGTCAAGGGGGGAGGAGAGCAGTGAAAAATTCTTTATGATTCTAAAGGGGAGTAGTGTTTTGTTGTGTTTTGAAATTCTGAGTTTTGGTTATGCCACTTAGTCATTTTTCACTAAGTGTTGCCATCAATGCCAAAAGGGGAGATTGTTGGAATGTGGCTTGGGAAGATTGTTTATGGCTTATAGTGTTGTCATTGATGGCAATTGAAGTCATTATCTCATTTTGTAGGTTAGGATTAACTTATACTAGCAGGAAATGTAGAAGACAGTGTTATACCGGCAGAAAACATGAAGTACAGGGTATTCAGTCAGATAGTTGATCTGTATGCTTCATCAGATCATAATTTTGTGTTTTGGATCCCCAAGAAATTTTTTTGAGCATGTATGTTACCTTATTGGTAAGTTTTATGGTGTTGTAGTAGTCAGTGTACAAGTTAAGAGATTCGGTAGAATGATTTTTTATTTATTTCTTCCTTGTGGCCGAATCAATGAGTGTAGTGTGTCACGAATGTATAAGGAGTAGTTATTTAATTATTTCTAAATTTGTGAATATTTTTTTGGGCCCCAGATATGTCTTATCCAACTTGTGTGGGTGCGCATTAAAGATTTTTCATGATTTGAGCTGACTATTGGAGAATATTTCATGTTTTATAAAAGTCGACTTGAAGCAATGAAATCTTTGTTAGCAGATATATTTATGAGATTGGTAATTCATTTTGGTTTGTGAATGGTGTTGTGAGAAGGTGTGTGTGTGTGAAAAAGGGTAGAGCAGTTCTATGAGAGTACATCAAAAGATCTGTTGACTGATTTATTGCTTGTTTAGCAAAAGGGGTTTTGTGTAAGTAGAGCAGAAGTGTGAATTGGACAGAAGGTCCAGAATCTATTTTATGTGCTTCATTGGAAATGAACCTAGAAATTTATAGATGCTATCTTCTTAGTTCAATTTTTGTTGTAATCACAAACTTCTTGTAAGGCAGTGACCCTTCTTTATTTTTTTGAGCGGTGAACTCTAGGTAGTGTGCCTGAATGCAAGTGCATTCCCTTTTGTTCATAATTTTAAAAGAGTATAAATTGTGGATTAATCTCCACTGTGGTTTTTCCCCTAATAGGGTTTCCACATAAAAATATTGGTGTTATTGTGCTTTGATTATCTTGTTCATGTGCTTGCATCTTTATTTTTGTTTATGTGCTGCAAATAGTTTATGATCAAAATTAATTGTTTGAATATTGTTGAACACTGATTCACCCAACCCCTCTCAGTGTTCCCTAAGTCCAACACAAACTTCTTCTTCTCAAAGTGCAAATTAACAAATGAAGAATACAAATGACCTTTTATCATTCGCACACCTAACTTTTGTTGCAATAAATGCTTTTTCCCTAACTCATCTGGATACCTTGTTGTACCATCAAAAAATGGACCTTTCCCATTTTCATGCTCTTTTAGGTCTTGTTTCATAGTGTTGGGACTATGTTGCTTTCATTTCATGATGTATCTTGGCTTTAACATGCTTATTTTGGTGCAAAAATTCAAATAACGACGTCTTTTGAAGGTCTTGTGAAGTGTTGTAAGACATTTCTACATTCTTCTAGAATATTTAATGCAATTCACCAAGAAACCACCTTTTCACTCATCAACAAGCCCTATTTTGAAATTTTGTAAGGTCTTGTAACAAGATTTCATGCTATTCTAGGCATATTTTCACTATTTACACCTTTCTCATGCTTCATTTTGTCTCTTTATGCCCTCATATGCTTATATTAGGTGTATTTTTGTGTCCTATCCTAACAAACAACATTAAAAATAACATTTTTCACAACACTTAGTTTTGGGTCCCAGGTGGGACTCATTCACCAAGGGTGGTGAATGAGTCCCCCTTGGCCCTAAATTCAAAAAAATTCAAAATCTCTTTTAGGATTTTACTCAAATTCACTTCATGTCAGCCTATGATGAGGTATGAACGGATAGTAAGGCACAATATTTGTATAAATATGTGATTTTAACCTCATTTTACATCTCTCCTCATTCAAGCATTCAATATCCTAACGTATTCAAGCAATCTTCAAGAACTCAAGCATTCTGCATCATTAATTCAAGCACATTCAAGCACTTTGGAGAAGCCATTGACATCACTTCAGATTTGCATATTCAAGGATGCGGTAAGTTTGTAATACTTTCATGTTATTCATTTATCATTTCCTTTGCATGTCATTCATTTCTATTGGGTTTGATTACCAAAGTGCGGTTTGACCAAGGAAAACCCCTATTCACTAACCCCCCAACATTTTCCCCCTTTATGCATGTGTGTTTGCAGCCTTGTTTTGCAAGTTTAACAAGTTTAAAGGAGTTGAAAAGTGGAATTCAACTAAACTAGGATCTTCAAATTAATTCATCATATATTCAAGTAATTTGAGTGACTTTCAACCCATTTTCTACAGAATGGACCCCGACAACCTGATATTCAATCCTTACTAGATCTGGAGTAGCAGTTTTGACCTTTGACTTTTCAAAAATCTTGGGGAGGACTGATTCACCACCCTTGGAAAATGAGTCCCACCTAATCTTCATTTTGTCAGAAATCAATTGTCGGTCGTTAGAAATTAGATCCTTACACTTTTTCAACAGTAGGAGGACTAATTTGCATCCATTGGTGAATGAGTCCTATTGTGAAAAATTAAAAAAATTCATCAGCATTCCATACATTCCAAAGATCTCACACGTCATCTAGGTGCACTCATATTTGACCCTGTACCTTTTGTTCTACATATTTCTTTCAATTTCTTCATCTTTCATAGTTTTTTGCATATCACACTATGTTTTTAAACATAGCATAAATTGCATCTTTTCATTCATTCTAGATCATTTTAATCAATCAATTGCACTTATATTAGTTCATTTACATAACATCACATTGAATACATCCTAATTTGAATGAATCAATAAGCATTTTAGGATCTAATATCTCTCCTTTTGGGTGAAAAACCCTATAAGAGTTAGAGAGTCCATTGGGTCCTAAAATCTAGGTCTCATTTTGGTGAACCCGACTCTTGAACATTTTTAAAATTTTGATTGCATTCATATCTTGCATCCTATTTTCCATTTGTATTAAAATTCAATCAGGACATCAGATTGGTTATTGCATTCTAGGATCTTTGATTTTGCATTAGTGAAAAATATCGTTTAGTTTTCATTCTTGCATTCAAATTCATTGAAAAAACTAAAATTTTGCATTTTGTGCCTATCTTTGCATTCTGAAAAGCATTTAAATCATTCTTAAAATTCTGAAAAAATCCAAAAAGATTGCCTCCCAGGACTCATTCATCACCCAGAGCAAGTAAATTCCTCTGCATATTTCAAACATTAATTTTGCACTGTTTTTAGCATTTTTTTGCACTTATGTTTCCTATATTCATATCTCTATTATAGTTAGTAGATCTTTTGTTATTTTCATTTTACATTCTTAGAATAGGTTGCATTTCCATCTATAGACACGTGAAATTAGCATCATTCACATTCATCAGGTAAATCAAGGTTATCCATTTAAATTAAATAATTCAACTTTGTTTAATTTAAATCTTGCATCATCCTTTTAATGAAATAAACCAAACTTTATTTAATTAAATCTCAAAATTCATATTTCTCCCTCTTGATTTAAATAAATCAAAATATTTAAGTCAAATGGGTCAAAACCCCTAATCACCATCTTAAGTTAATCAAACTATGATTAATCTAATCTAACTACCCATCACATTCTCTAGCTTTTCCCACTTGCACAAATAAATCAAATTATTGATTTATTAATTCATCATTTTCCATCAACATGGCATATTTGAGGAATATTCTTCCAAATTTGAATCCTCCCCCAAGTTGACATGTACATCCAACAAAGCATTTATGAGGTCTTACATGACTCTCACAAAGGTCAAACTCAACATTTAACTCTCAAATTCAAATTTGAATCTCCCCCTCTTTGGCACATCGACCAAAATGTGCTCATTCCTCAACCTATCACAAGGTGACAAGTGGCTTCATCTCATTGGTCAAATCTTTATCCCACATTGCTCTATCTTGAGCACTATTAGCATTTTACATTCTATAAATAGAGATCATCTCCATTGATTTAATCCTCCACAACTTGATCCACAACCCTCATGCAAACTTACTCTCTTCAATTGAGAACTAATTTTTCCCATCACCATTGCATTTGCATCATTTGAGTTTTACCAAGGATTGGGAAAGGGTCATTTGCACAATTAACACCAATCCAATATGGAATAGGTACATGTTATGCTTTTAGATGTCTTTTAATCCTTGTTATTGGTTACATTTACTTAAGCATTTATGTGTTATTTCATAGGGGTACTTAGCAAGTTTGTATGCACTAACCTTTGTCATGAAGTTTAAGGGTGTATGCAGATTTTGAAGGATGCTTCACCATCCACCCTTCCTTTGTGGTACTTGCATGAGTGTTTGGTGCCCTATTGATAATATTTTAGTGAGAATAAGTTCTAGACTCATGGCATCCCACGATAGCACTTTCATTGTGGACTTTGGGATCTCACGAGCTCCTACTCTTGGTAGGGACAATGGTGCATTAGGCCCTGAAAATACCACTTCCATGCCTTCCCCTTTCAATCCTATGCATGTTGATAATAAAAACAAGTCTCTCCCATAAGAAAATGTTATTAACATTCATGAGGAATTTTCACATTTACAACAAGACTTGTCCCTTGAAAACATTTCCACCACTGCTATACCTGCTATTGAGAACCTTCATCACTTAATTGAAAGTGATGATGGCTTGCAAGTGCTAAAACAAATAGCCAATATTTACAATAAACATGCCTCTTCCAATAATCCATCAACAAACATTCCTATCATGCAGGGAACATCTCAAGTTCCTCCTCCTTCAACTATAGCTTCCATACCAACTTACACCAATCCATAAGTCCATACAACTTTACATCAATCTAATTATGTCACTACTTCTTTCCCGATTCCCACTAGCATTCTTACTTCTTTTGTGGCATCGCAACCTCCTTCCACCACCTTCACACCCCTCACTATTCCTTCTACTTCTCCTAACATCACCAACACTCCATCACCATTTTCCCTTCCACCACAATCTCATTATCTTGATCCATTTATTACACAACTCCTTAACACTATTTCATCCATGCAACAACAACTTGCCACCATTAGTCAAGCTCAAACTACACCACCCACATATCTTGTTCCTATCAACCCTTTATCATTAGAAATCTTATGTACCCCAATGCGGCAAGGGATAGAAATTTCAAGGTTTGAGAAATATGGTGGAAAAGGAGATCCTATCAACCATGTCAATGCTTTTACTGCCTTGTGTTGTGACTCTGTCCTTGACAATAAACTTTTAGCCAAACTCTTTCCAAGGACCTTGAAAGATACTGCCTTAGAATGGTTTGCCCACTTGCTTAATCATTCCATCCATTCATTTAATGAATTGGTGGAAGCTTTCATTAATCATTTTCAAGTACACATGACAACTAAAAAGACAATGGCTGACCTTATGCTATGTAGACAAAACACTGATGACAAAGTAATTGATTTCATCTCTTGTTACAAGTCCTTATATGCTCAAGTTGATGTCCAAATTCCATATGCACATCTATAGAAGATATTTATTGAGAATTTGCACACTAACCTTCAAGATAAGCTTATAATGATGAAATTCCCTTCATTCATGTATTTGTGTACAACCTTATGTGAGTATCAAAATTGAGTTTCAAGTTGTGAGTCAAAATCAACTTCTAGCTAAATTGAAAAAACTAAAAACAACAATCAACACCAAAACAACACACAAAATTTCCGCAAACCTAACTGAGGTTTCTTACAATTTAGGTCACTTCCTTCACCCCAACCACAACCAAATTCACAAATTTAGAATTCAATGGCCGCCTCTAAAACAAATGTACATCATTATGGTGATCCAAACAGACATTTCACTCCTTTACCTGACACCATCCACTAGACAATGAACCAACTCATCCAAAAACACATGCTTACCTTACCACAAGTTTGACCACTTGACCCTAATCAACCCCTACCTCCTACCTTCAAGCCTAACACTTATTGTCATTTTCATCATCAAAATGGTCATGACACCAAACATTGTAAGCATCTTAAACATCTAGTTCAAGACCTCATTGATTCAGGTGAATTGACCATTATGGGTGTTAATGATCAAGGCAATAAGTCTGTTGCACCCCCTAACCAAAATCTCCAAATCTTCACCAACCCTATGCCTAAACACACTACCTCATTCGTCAAGGCTAGTGAACCTTCAAAGCCTAATGTAATGACTATTGATACACATAATGAACCTAATACATCTCCTCCTGTACCCCAAGTTATTCCAATGGATAAACTTGCCACCACGATAGACGTTATCCCTCGCAAGGTCCAAACAAATCAATCTCTTGATATTACTTTTTCTGCTAAAGACATACTACAAAAGCTCCCTGATGGTCCTCTCTACATAGCTGGCAGAATCTATGATAAACCTACTAATGGGATATTAATAGATCCCGCTTGTGGCGAGAATGTGATCACAAAAGAATTTCTAGTATTACATTATTCTTATCAAGATAACTATAATTCACCGACTGCATGGATTAAAACACATCATGGTTTTGCATGCCCTATGATTGGATCAATCATGTTGCCTTTACAGATAGGACCTAAGACTTTGGAGGTAACATTTACTCTTATTCCACAATCTAACCAATTTCATTTGTGGCTAGGCCTTCCTTGGCTTTGCTCAATGAAAGCGGTCCCATCAGTCATTCAGAAAGTGCTTAAAATTTCTGCATGGCAATGAGGTATTCACCGCACACCATAGTGGCTTTAATCCTTTATCTTCCGAAGGTAACTTTTCATTAGAAGCCTTTTGGCCTACACCCATCAAACCTATCACCCCTCAAAAGGACTTGTTTTACATTGCCTATCAAAAGTTTAAAGCTAAATAGATTGTTGAATTATCTCTTCATAACACTTCCACTCATCCTATCCTCAATGAAACCATGATTATACCTGACTCCGAAATTGAACAAACCATCACACCCACTAAACAATCTCCTTCTGATACTTCCCAGCCATCGTCTGAATGACCAAGAGACCAAGAAATAACTCCTTCCTCACTCCCTCGTATCAAACAAGTGTATAAAGTGAAAGAGAAAGTGATTGATCCTTCCTCTTTGGTTTTGCCTACTCTTCTCCTTTCAGAAGTAGACAAACCTATACCGACTCAACCTGCTCTTACACCTCAACAATTACAAAACTAAATTAAACGCAATCGTGGTGCTAGGGAATGAAGACGTCATCGTTGTCTCCTTGCTCATCAATCTTGCCTCACAGACAATAAAGAAAATCAACCTATACCCTTGAGAGAAGTAATAGATGATCACCTTCCTGAGCAACCACATGACAGTCCTATACCCCCATTAAACCAAAATGAACATATTCAACAACCAACACTTTTGATACATCCATCCTTAGAAATCACCCTTCGTTGGACTCCTATTGTTATTAATCTTAATGATGACGATGGAGATGTGATTATTGCTAACATAGATGAAACAATAAACAATGAATTGAACTCTTTATTTTCATCTACAATGAGCTTAAATGATAAATCCTCTCCACCAAGTGAAGAACTTGGTACAACCCCTAGTTCAACACTTGTGATTCCTCCTTTGGATAGTCAATCACCTTCGCATTCCACTGAACATGATTGGGAAGCTAATGACTTGATGGATGACTTGCATTTTCCTTCTTAATATTTTCTTCCAATTCATTTTCCTTTTTCTTTTCATGTGCATATTGTATTCCCCCATATCATGTGTTTGATGTTTCCTTCTCTTTATACACTTCTTCTATGTGTACCTATATTCTTATATTTTTCATACTTGTACTTTTCACTTTCGATTTTTGTTTTCCTTTGGGGATGACACAAAGCGTAGAGATGCCCCAAGTCTCTTCCATGTTGACCCAAAAACCTCTTTCCTTTTTCTTTTTTCTTTTCACCTTTGTCTTTTTCTTGTGTTTTTCCTTTTCGGGATGATGCACGGCATTGAGACTGCAATGTCTCCTTCATGTTGACCTAAAATCTTTTTCGCTTTTATTTTTTGTCTTTTTGCTTGTGTTTTCCTTTTGGGGACTATGCAAAGCATCCAGACTACAATGTCTCTTCCATGTTTACTCAAAATGAATTTTGTTTTCTCTTGCTTTCTCTCTCTTTGTGTCATTCTTCTAGTTCTATGCGCCTTGGGGAATGATGACAGTTCTAAGCTATTTCATACAAAACATTGTAGCAACGAACATATTGACCCCAAATCCATAGATCCCTTATGTGTTTGGTGTGCTTTCATTTCTAGGGTGGAAAATCCCTTCTTTCCTTTATTTTCTCGTCTATCTTGACATCGTGTAGCTTAACTTTGAAACATATGACTTGGCATAGAGCTTTCCGAGTTGGCTCTCATGTCTTGGTTTTTCTTTCTTGCTTTCCTCCCCTTCTCTACTTTCAAGTAATTTCCCACAGAACGATGTCTGGAAATTCCTTTAAAGTGGGGGGCATACATTACCATTATTTCATTAGCATTCTTAGTGAAGCCTTGTCATTTACGTGATGCATTTGTCACTTTGTGGATGACATTGGGTGTGATGTCCTTCATAAGTGTGATCTTTCTTAGAATATTGCATTCCTCTTTGTGGTTTGATGCGATGCACTGCATCCCCTAAGTTGTGAATATACTATTCTTTGATTGGTCCTCTTTTGGAGCCATTACACACAATGTTCCCTAAGTGACTGACATTGCATAAATTGAACAAGACTCCTTTGAACATATTACACATAACAATTTTACACAACATTCTCATTCAGCCACCTTGAATAACACAACTTGCATTCCTATGGAGCTATCTTATTTGTTTGGCCACCTTGCATACCTGTGGTGCCATCCTATTTTACTTATAAACCTTAAACCAACATTTACATTTTCATTTTATTTGGCTTTGTGGCACCTTGTTAAAGTTATCAAACGGGTATAGCTTTAACATGGTTTAGCAAGAAGCCCAACTAGCAGCATGACATTTCCCCATAGACACCTTTTTGCATGTTTGTGAGTGCATACCAACTAGCGTATGTATCTTACTTTTTGGGCTTTCTCACCCTGCAGACAACTAGTTCCATGGCCCCAGAGTGAGTACACATACTCTTTTTCAAACAATCAGCCTAGATCTCTTTTCACAACTAGTTGGATTGATGATCGAAGCTTCACTCAATTCCTCTCAACACGTGTGTGTTCCTTTGTCCTTATGTTCAGTTTGTCATGGGATCTTCATCTTGGGGGCTTGATCATCCTTCTTCTTTGTTGTATTCCATCCAGCTAATGTAAGTGCATTTGAACCCTCTTCTTGATGTTCATGCCTACTTTAGCGTGAGAAGGCAAGTTTCTCTCACTAAAGTGGGGGCTAAATGTACCATCGAGAAATGGACCCTTCCCATTTTCATGCTCTTTTAGGTCTTGTTTCATAGTGTTGGAACTATGTTGCTTAAATTTCATGATGTATCTTGGCTTGAACATGCTTATTTGAGTGCTAAAATTCAAATAACGACATCTTGTCAAGGTGTTGTGAAGTGTTGTAGGAAATTTCTATATTCTTCTAGACTCTATTTAATGCAATTCACCTAAAAACCACCTTTTCACTCATCAACAAGTCCTATTTTGAAATGTTGTAAAGTCCTGTAACAAGATTTCATGCTTTTCTAGGCATATTTTCACTATTTACACCTTTCTCATGCTTTATTTTGTCTCTTTATGCCCTCACATGCTTATATTAGGTGTATTTTTGGGTCCTATCCTTACAAAAAAAATTAAAAATAACATTTTTCCTGACACTTGGTTTTGGGTCCCAAGTGGGACTCATTCGCCAAGGGTGGTGAATGAGTCCCCTTTGGCCCTAAATTCAAAAATTTTCAAAATTGCTTTCAGGATTTTACTCAAATTCACTTCATGTCAGCCTATGATGAGGCATGAATGGATAGTAAGGCACAATATTTGTATAAATATGTGATTTTAACCTCATTTTACATCTCTCCTCATTCAAGCATTCAATATCCTAATGTATTCAAGCAATCTTCAAGCACTCAAGCATTTTGCATCATTAATTCAAGAACTTTCAAGCACTTTGGAGCCGCCATTGACATCACTTCAGATTTGGATATTCAAGGATGTGGTAATTTTGTAATACATTCATGTTATTCATTTATCATTTCCTTTGCATGTCATTCATTTCTATTGGGTTTGATTACCAAAGTGTGGTTTGACCAAGGCTAACCCCTATTCACTAACCCCCCAACATTTTTCCCCTTTGTGCATGTGTTTGCAACCTTGTTTTGCAGATTTAATAGGTTTAAAGGTGTTGAAAAGTGGAATTCAAGTAAACTAGGCTCTTCAAATCAATTCATCATATATTGAAGCAATTTGAGTGACTTTCAGCCCATTTTTCGCAGAGTTGACCACGACAAATTGATATTCAGTCATTACTAGATCTGGAGTAGTAGTTTTGACCTTTGGCTTTTCATAAATATTAGGGATGATTGATTCACTAGAATGAGTGCCACCTGGAATCTTGAAATCTGCATTTTGTTAGAAATCAACTCCCGGTTCTCAGAAATCAGATCCCAACACTTTTTCAACTGTAGGAGGACTGATTCACTACCCTTGGCAAATGAGTCCCACTGTGAAAAGTCAAAAAAATTCATCAGCATTCCAGACATTCCAAAAAGCTCACACATCATCCAGGTGCACTCAAATATGACCCTATACCTTATGTTCTACATATTTCTTTCAATTTCTTCATCTTTCATAGTTGTTTGCATATCAGACTGTGTTTTCAAACATAGCATAAATTGCATCTTTGCATTCATTCTAGATTATTTTAATCAATCAATTTCACTTAGATTAGTTCATTTACATAACATCACATTGCATACATCCTGATTTGAATGAATCAGTAAGCATTTTAGGATCTAATCTCTCTCTTTTTTGGGTGAAAAACCCTATAGGAGTTAGAGAGTCCATTGGGTCCTAAAATCTACGTCTCACCTATTTCCATATGCTGTGAAGGATAGCTCTTTTTCAGATCTTCAATTCTACCAAAATACTCTCTCCAACTATTTCAACAGCATCTGTAGATCATCAATGCAATCATTGTACTCATCCATATCCTGATACCAATTATTGGTAGGGGGTTTGAATAATTTTCTTAAGAACTCCCCCTAAGCCAAAGGCCTTAATCTAATTCCCGAAGGAATTACCAAAAGAATTTCCAAACCCTGATTCTGGTGCTAACTCATTTCCTACAACAAAGGGACTCTTCTTCACCCACATCTTCATTTGCTTCCTGATTTCAACTATAGTAACCTTTCTTTTCCCCTTTTCATCCTTTTGCATGTTTCTCCTTTGATTTACTAGACCTCTTCTGCAAAGTCTAGCAATGTGACCAGATTTGTTGCAATTGGATCATACCACATTTTTTTGTCCAAACCAGTTGTTCCATTTATTTTGTCTTCATCTGCGCTGGTAAGCAATATGGCCAAATCTATTACATGTATAACATCGAACATCTCTATAAAGTTGTTCATCATATTTTTGCATTCATTTTACTTATGACCATACTTATTGCAATTGAAACACTAACCAAAAAATGATGGACCACTTGAATTCATTCTACTTATACATTGAGTAGCCATATGACCAAATTTATTGCAAACAAAACAATAACCATTGAACATTTGAGCATTAGGTTGTCTTACTAGATACCTTCCAGCTTTTTTCATCTGAATTCCTTGCCTAAATCTCCTTTGTCCATATTCAAAAATTTCTCCTTCCTCATATCCAAGACCTTGCTTGTCACCTTTAGTCCCCTGAATTTTAATCAGTTCATCAAGCTTAGCTGAGCTAATCTTGAAATTCTCTTTGAATTCATTTGCAGTAGAAAGTTCATCTCTAAGATCAACAATCATCTTTTCAAGCTCTTCTTCATTATTTATGGATTGTTCAAATTCAAGCTCCAACTAATTCAATCTATCAGTAATTCAGCTGCATTCTTCATTTTTTTCCTTCAAGGACTGAGCAAGCTTCTCTTCATTTTTATTCATATCTTTAGTCTCCTTTGTCATCCTCATCACAATAGATTCCATCTCATGCTTCAGGACAACATTTTCTCTGGCAAACTTTTCACACTCTTTTTTCTTTTCCTTCAGGGCTTGACTCATTTGTTCATATTCAATTCTTTTACTCTCTTTTTGCTTGATCTGATCACAGACTCCCCTTCTCTTCTCCCTTGACTCATTGATTTTATCTTTCAATGATTGAATGAACTTCTCAACATTCTTGAGACTTGCCTGTAAATCTCAGACTTCAAATTTGGATTGATCAAGATCATCTAGGGCCACCAAAATTTGTTGTTAAAGACTGCTTGAATCCATTAAATTACTTTAATAGATCTTCCCCAATATTTTAAACTTCTTACGAGGAACTAGGCTCTGATACCAATTGTTGGAATCAAGGAACACTAAGAGGGGGGCGTGAATCATTGTTTTGTAATTTTTAGCTTTATTAACCTGATCTTTAAAGTATTGATAACATTCAACAAAAAGAAATATATAGGAACATAAAGCAAACAACCACAACACCACAACACAAGGATTCTTACATGGAAACCCTATTAGGGGAAAAAGCACAGTGGAGGTCAATCCACAATATGATCTGAGTATACTCAAAAAGATGTTTACAAAAATGGGAATGCACTTGCATTCAAGCACACTGCCTAGAGCTCACTACTCAAAAATAGAAAGGATTACTGCCTTACAATCAATGTCAAAAGACAACTAGAGTGGTGAACTATGAAATAGCATCTAAAAATGCCTAAGAATAGTTTTGATTAAACTCATCAATCGAATTCTTTGACCTTTTGTTTGATTCTGCTCTTCTGCTCTGTCTGCTTCAACTCGCATCACAAAAAATATTTTATGCACAAGTGAAACTATGCGTAATTTCTCTACAATCTTTATTATTTTCACATCACACATTGACAAACTTCGTACATATATCAAGATGATATAATCGATCACTTATATATATCTACAACTAAAGATTTAATCACCACATGTCAGCTCCAACAAAATATGAAATATTTACAAACTATCGGCTCAATCCATAATTAATTTTCAATGCACACCAACCAAAGTTGGCCCTAACATAGTGAGGACCTAAATCAACATGCTCAAACATAAAAACACTTTAAAAATTACTCCTTGAATATCCACAATGGCTATATTCACTTAGTCGGCCTTCAAGCACTATTAAATAGAAAATTAATCAACCATATCTCCTAACTTGCACATGGATTGATGTGAGGCTCTAAGATTCAAGAATAATAGAGATAATTTATACCAAACAACCTTCCCTAAGATCCACAATGAAAAATGATAATATAAAATTGCATGTGAATCGATGAACACAATTCTGTCAGATGCTCTTTCCTTGCTTGACAGTTAATCACAAAACTTCAATCTGACTTCCAATATGATCAAATGATGGCATGTGGATCGAATCACTGACTAGGGTTTCCATAAATGACAACACCATATGACATGTGCAGTGTCTCTTGCCAACAAATCATTCCCAAATTAAGTGTGAAAATGTAGAGAGATACATTTTTCTACACTACATTTAGCCCCCACTTTAGTGAGAGGAGGAACTTGCTTCAAACTCACACTAAAGTAGGAATTCAAGAGGGGTCCCCATGTACTAATGTGGATGGTCTTGGATGAAAAAGATCTAGGGGGTGGTCAAACCCTCGGGATCCAAGATCCTAGGTCAAACCTACATAAGCACAAAGGGACACACACACACAAGGTGTATGATATGCAATGTCAATAACTAAAAGAAAGAAAAGAAAAAAAAAGAGGTGGATCAATCCTCAACCGTTTTTCTAACACAATGTGGATCAGATCTAAGTTTTTTGTACAAAAATGCACGCTCACTCTGAGGCAACCAAACTTCAAGTTGTCTGTTGGGTGAGTATCCAAAGGGTGGCTTACAAGTGGAACACAATGTCCATTATGCAAACCAAATGCATGCTCACAAGGGCTAGTGGAACCTCATGCCATCCACTAGGTAAGCCCCCAAAGAGGTGAGACACATACACATGTGGTCGGTATGCACTCACACCAACAAGCAAGTGGCTATGGGAAAGTCAAGCCTAAGTTTGATTCCCATACATACAACCATACCAAAGCTATGTCTCCTAATAACTTTGATAAGGTTCCACACAAAAATGAACTTCGAGCTCCATGAGGCAACCAAAGCTTCATATGCTTGTAACTCATGAACAAACAATATGGCATCATAGGAAAGCAAAGAGTGTTATGCAAGGTGGCCATATAATCAAAAATGTAAAAAGACTATAAGGTACGCTCAAAGGAGTTTTGCTTAGTTCATGTAAGGTCTCTTCTTAGGGAACATTGTGCCTAATGTCTCCAAGAGAGGAAAATTCAAATAAATAGCATGCTCTCAGATAAAATCAAACCCAATGATACCCCCAAGAAAAGGATGCATTGCAAGAATAAAGAAAACCTCATAGTGAAATATGAGTACTAATGTATGCCCCCACTTTAAAGTAGTTGCTAATACCATTATTGTGATCAATTGCTTTAAACTAGAAGAAGACACGAGAGCTTATTCGAAAGCCCTATGCCAAGTCATATGTTTCCGATAAGCTATGTCATGAAAAGGGGAAGGGTTGCCCCCAAAATGTACAACTCAATATGTCACATGCAAGCCAACTTAATTCATGTCCTCCACATCCCAAGCTTTTTCTTATATGTACATGAAAGAAGGTCAACTAGCCAAAAGAGACAATGACAAGTAACATACAAGGACAAGGCAACTTAACCCCTTTCCCCCACTTAGTGTAGGATAAGGATGAGCTGAGATGATTGATGAGAAACATGTTAGATTGAAAATCAGTATTGATTAGAGGAATTAGGTGCCCCAACATAAGTAAGAGCACCACACTCCTTAAGATGTTGAATTAGATCACTTAAAGCATTACATTCATTAGTAGAATGACAATGAACTCTAAAAGCAAGCCTATGTATCAAAAGCAGTGCAACATTTTCAAAAGTGATGCTCTGCATTTTTCAAATGCAATGTTGAAATCAAATGTGGTGTCATACTACAAAGGCGAGTTGGCATTCCTACGCAATGCCAAAACCTCTTAGGGTTACGTGATGCTATCCCACAAAGGCGAGTTAACATTTTGGTGCAAATCTGAAACCCTAGAGTGTTGCGCGATACTCTGCTGCAAACATGGGCCAGCATCTACAAAAGTGACGCCACCCGCACAACAATTGTGACACCCAAGACAGCCACTTTTGGCTTACCTATATGAACTGGTAATAAATGCACAAAAAATGTAAAAACTAAGAAAAGTTTTGAAAGGTGTACTAGGGATTCTAAGACCTCTGGAACTCATGAACTCGATCCATCTGATGCTTGGGAAACATGCGAGCAACCATTCCATCATCACCTTAAAGCAAAATCGGAAGAATCTCTAGAGGGAAATTGAGTAAATGATTTGAAAGTAACCCTCTTAACCCCTTATATGCAATTTTTTTTTGCCTATTTTATAGGGTTTTTTAACCCATTTAATCTATTTTTTTCCCAAACAAAGCTTGTTTTGGTTTGTTTTCATCATCGTAAACCTAATTTTGCATCCCGTGGGTTGTTTTTTGCTCCTGAATTATTGTTGAATTTTTTTTGCAAGCTCGGCCAAATTTTGCAATTTTTGCCTAGTGTCTCGAGGGGGCAGTGTACTAGCATAATTCTTCCATTAGGGAAATAGTGGGGCATCTGAAAAAGTCATATTTTTTTTATTTTGATCATGGTAGTGTTATTTTTGAACCGATGCAGCCAGTAGTTTGCTTCAAATAGGGGCAAAATGTAGACACTGAAAATGTCCTGATTGATACTATGTATCTGATTCTGATCAACTAACACTATTTCTTCTAAAATCACTTCAAATTGATCAAGTTATTGAATAATTAGCATTATTTAATTAAATTCAGTAAATTCAGCTATTAATCAAATAATTAAATTTATTGATTAATTCACCCTTCGTCTAACTAATTTTCATCATATTTAATTAAATCAAATCATTTAATTAAATCACCCTAAGTGTTCTCATTTGATTAATTAAATCAAATCAAATGTCACATTTCCTAATTCACTCCAATTAATTAAATATGAATTAATTAATCCTAAGTTAGCTTTTTAATCATCATTATCAAATCCTCCATCTTTTAACTCCCCAAGAGTTAAATCAACTCATGGTCAACTGACCAAGTTGCACATGAAAATAATTTCATTTAATTATTTAATTCATCTATTTTCCCTCACCAAGGCATATTCCAAGGAATATTCCTCTCAACAACCTCTCATTTAATTTCCCTCCAAAGGTTTTCAAAAACCTATCACATCCTCTTACATTTGCAATAAATTCTCTTACAACCTTTCAAATCCTCTTATGTCCTCTCAAATCTCATTCAATTCCTCTTACAACAATTTCAAATTCTCAACCAACAACATTTACTTCTCTTCCATCCCCCCCACTCACATATTTCCCAAAATGTGTTCCACCTTCATCCAATAGAATTATGACACTTGGCACATTCTCATTGGTTCTCAATTTATTCCACATTCATCAAATCCTCTCATTCTTCAATCCTTGAATTATATAAATAAAGGCATCATTTTCATAATATGGATCCACAACTTCATGCATTATCACTATATCCATTTGAGTTCATAGTTTCCAATCATTTTCAAGCATCATAGCTAGACTATAGTCAATTTCATCTTTGAATCATCAAAAAATCAGCAAGCTTATCAAAGGGATTGGGAAAGGGCTTCTTTCCACATCGAAGGAGCACCACTCTTCCTATGGGATGAAGGTTTTGCTAGTTTAATGTAGATTGCATGCTTCATTATGTCAATTTATTATTTATTTTATGTTTTCTCTTAAATTGGTTAAAGAATCTCATAGGGAGAATTAGGTTTGCTATTCTAAAATGTTTGACATTGTTTTGTTGATCTCTTGTTAGTTTGTGCAGGTTTTGTGCTCACACTTAGGTGTGTAAAGGATAAGTTCAGGTTTGTTTTGAGTTTTTGGTCAATACGAGAGTGGGTAAAGAATTAGAGCATTCTTAGGATGTCCCACAAGGTATTTAGGAGGTCCAATAGTCAAGGGGGGGTCTAACGGACACTTGTGAATTCAACACCTCAGCGGTTTCAGTTTGATGACTTTCTAATAAAGGGGAATCCAATGTCATCTTTTCAACATAATATATGGAAGCCAAAATGTTGTCATTTTATTTCACCATGATATCATCCCTAGTAGGATAGTTTCTAGGAGAGCAACAAACTAGATGTTCATGACATTTTGGTGCAGGAGCACCTTGCAACCAAAATTGTCAATCAAGGTTGATTAGGTCTAGGCTTTAGATTTGGTGTGTATTTCGTCTAAATAAGGTCACTATGACCATTTTTGTTGTTAAATTAGGCATATTTGATGAATATTATGTGTCTAGGGGGTGTGGGTTTCAAATAGTGCAAAAATGTTGAAAAGTTGCTAATTATGCAAAAATGCAAAATTGTAAAGTTGTAAAAAGAAGATTTGAGGAAGGCAAATGGTCATGTAATTGAAAAGCCAGTTTTGTTCAGTGGATAAAATTAGTTTAGAATGGAAAAATTATAAATATGATGTAAAAGCTCGATTGAAGGTTGATCTTGAAGCTTGAAAGCAAAATAAATAAAGAATGCCCCTATTTTTAGTCATTTTTTTAGTTTTTCATATTGTATTGGAATTGTACGGCCCGTACAACATCACATAGATCCTAGTTGAATTAGATTTCATGGAAGAATGGTGTTAGATTTTTTTTAAGCCATTTTCAGAGTTCAACATCAAATTTAAGGGATTTAATTGTTAAAAGTACAGTAGGCAAGTCTATATTTGAAATTACAAAGTTTTGTTGTTCTAAAATGAGTTTACACCCATTCCACCTCCTATGATTTATGTATTTTAGTGGAATGGGTGGAATTTAAGTTGGCTTTAGGTATATGGTGGTGGTTTGAGTGCAGGGGAGGTCTGTAGTGTGTTGAGCATGAAGCTCTAAGTGGGAAAAGTGAGTTTTTTGAAGGAAATGGTGAGGTTTTTATATGTCAAAGTGAAAATTTGGTTGGAGAAGCAATTTTTCTTGATTACTTAAGCTTGGGAAAAGATTTTTAGAATTTTTTATGGTATTGGCAAGGTTTGTGAAGTCTGGTAAAGGGATTTTAAATAAAACCCTAGTTTTGTGGGTATAAGTGAGGGGTTATGAGTTTGGCACTTGGTTGAGTGAAATTTTGAGAACTAATTTTGGATTCTTTGGTTTTGACATGTGGGAATTTCTACCCCAAGGTTTCAAAGAGTTTGCTAAAGTGTAGAGATAAGTCTCTTTTTAAAAAAGGTCTAATTTGAGCCCTAATAGGCATGAAAAGCCTAATTTGGTGAAGTTGCTTCAAAGTAACCAGTAGTGGTTTGTTGATATGTTATTGACCACTAAAAAGGGTCCTTAAAAAGGTTTGGGTCTTGTTCTGAAAGGAGGTCATTGTGTAGTTATTCCCGATTGAGTGGGTTCCTAGTGCTACAAAGATATAGGTTGATTTGGTGAAAAGTGAAGAGTTTTGAGATTTGTAACTTGAAGATTGTTGTTGCAAGACCTTCCCTGCTTACATCAAAGTGGTATCATAGAAAGGAACTAGTTCCTTAAAGAAGAAAGTTGCAGTTTGTGATTGGAAGGTAAAGAGGAAAAAATGTGAAGATGCCTCCAAAGGCTAGTGCAATGGAAAAGGAGATAAAGGAATTGAAAGAGAAGTTGTTTTAGAAGGAAAGGCTCTACAAAGAGTCTCAAGAAGCCACCTTAGCAAGGATAGCAGCTCTAGAGAAGAACCAGAGAAGACAAATGGTGAATAAAGACCTGAGTGATAAAGAAGATGAAGGGGAAGAAGGAAACCCTCTAGTTGGAGTCTGGAATGATGAAGTTGACTTAGACCTTAATGAAAAGAGGATGATCAAGATGCTAAAGGGAGTAAGAGGTGACAACACTCCAAAAGTGAAGGTTGAAGTGCCATTGTACAGAGGTAAGATGGATAGTGAATAGGTTTTGGCTTGGATTGATGCTTTAGATAACTTTTTTGAGTTTGAAGACATAGAGGACAATAAGAAGGTAAAATATGCAAAGAAAAAGTTGAAGGACCCAACCCCTTACATGGTGAATTTTTTTTTAAGAAGATACAATCAAGAAAGGTAAGTCTAAAATAAGCTCTTGGGATAGAATGGTAGTAAAAGTAGAGGCTCATTTTTTACTAGCCGATTATGCCATACAAACTTTTATGAAATTGCAAGATTTGAAGCAAAGGGAGTTGGATGTAATGTCATATACTGAGGAATTTCATAGGTTATGCATGAGGTTGAAAGAGTGGCCAGTTATTTGAGTAGTTTAAGATTGAACATAAGATATGAAATCAGTTTTAACCCTCCTATGACAGTAGAGGAATGTTTCCAAATGGCAGTAAGGGAAAAAGATAGAATCAAGATAAGACAAGAAAGACAAGGGGCAGAGGTAACATGAATAGACGAAGAGGCACAAGGAAGTCCAAAGAAGATCATGAAGATGTTGATAAGAGTAGAGAATAAGCACCTAAATCAAGAGGAGGATATAGAGGTACAAGGGGCATATTTGAAGGTGGAAGGCATTATAATACTTTTGTTGGTAGATGTTATCATTTCCAAGAATATAGTCATCCTGCTTGGAAGTGCCCTGGGAAGATTGGTTCAAATTCAAATGGAGGAGAAAGGAAACCTGATAGGAGAGCCCAAAATTTTCATGAAGAAGCTAAAAGTTCAAACTCCAATAGTCTTCGTGTTACTCCTAATGTAGGTGAGATGTTGATGATAAAAATAAAAATGTTGAAGACCTCCAAGGAGAAAGAGCTAATCCAAAGAAAAGCCTTGTTTAGGACAACCAACAGATGCAAAAATAAGGTATGCAAAGTAATAGTTGATTCAGGCTGTACTGATAACATTGTATCAAGTGAAATGGTGGATAAATTGCATTTGGAAAGAGTGTCTAAAGAAAAGCCATATAAAGTCTCTTGGGTTAGTGATAATCAATCTATGGTGGTGTGTGAACAAGCAATAGTTGATTTTTAGATTGGTCAATACAAGGATAGAGTTGTTTGTGACATATTACCCATGAATTGTTGTCATATGTTGTTAGGAAGGGTCTGGTAGTTTGATAGGTCAGTCATGTACAATGGGAGGAAAAACACATACAATTGAGAAGGATGGTAGGACATTCATCTTAACTCCATTAGATGAAAAGGAAAAAGAGCATGGTGAGATAATTATGATTGGGAAAACGGAATATGTGAGTGTTGATGAAAGTAAGAATAAAGGATTAGCAACCAATGCAAGGCAAGACAAATTTGAGAGGAAGAGTGAAAACAAAGGGCAGTCAGTTGGCATAAAGAATGCCTTTGTGTGGAAGAGAGTGAGAAAGTTCCTCAGTCTGGTATGGAGAAAATTAAAGGTGATAAGATTGTGGAAAGGCAAGAAGTATGTGGTGGAATACTTGTTGGGATAGTCAAGTGTCCTATAGGTGTGAATATAGTAAAGGGGCAATCAAATGATGCTAGTAAAAGGGTTTGCAAAGTTGATAGGACTATAGATAAGAGTACAGTGAATTGTAATGATGGTAGGATAGTGAAAAGAGCAGATGCAGGTCTGATAGTGACTAGTAAATGGAAAGGTACAATTGATAGTAGCAAGGAGGCAGACAAACAAAGCATTGGATAGTGGTCTAAACATGGAAAGCAAGGAGAAGTGATGGCGGTTGGTAAGTTTACTAATACAAAAGAAGGTGAGGTAACAGTAATTGAAGACAGAGAAGGTAAAGGACATTGCATAAAACAGTATGATAGATTGGAGCAAGAAACAAGTAAAGATAGGGGTCCAATCATGCTAAGGACAGTGAGAATAAAAAACAAAGTGAACCTGATGGAAGAATGCAAGGACATAGGAAAGAAGAGTACAAGGGAGGACGAGTCGCATTAATCTTTCCAAGGGACTTGGAAAACTTACAATTTGGGGTGTATGGTGTAGGAGCACCTTGGAACCAAAATTGTCAATCAAGGTTGATTAGGTCTAGGCTTTAGATTTGGTGTGTCTTTTGTCTAATAAGGTCACTATGACCATTTTTGTTGTTAAATTAAGCATATTTGATGAATATTAGGTGTCTAGGGGGTGTAAGTTTCAAATAGTGCAAAAATGTTGAAAAGTTGCTAATTATGCAAAAATGCAAAATTGTAAAGTTGTAAAAAGAAGATTTGAGGAAGGCAAATGGTCATGTAATTGAAAAGCCAGTTTTGTTCAGTGGATAAAATTAGTTTAGAATGGAAAAATTATAAATATGATGTAAAAGCTTGATTGAACGTTGATCTTGAAGATTGAAAGCAAAATAAATAAAGAATACCCTTGTTTTTAGTGATTTTCTAAGTTTTTCATATTGTATTGGAACTGTACAGCCCGTATAGTATCACATAGATCCTAGTTGAATTGGATTTCATGGAAGGATGGTGTTCGCTTTGTTTTAAAGCCATTTTCAGAGTTCAACATCAAATTTAAGGGATTTAATTGTTAAAAGTACAGTAGGCAGGTATGTATTTCAAATTACAAAGTTTTATTGTTCTAAAATAAGTTTACACCCATTCCACCTCCTATGATTTTTTTATTTCAATGGAATGGGTGGAATTAAAGTTGGTTTTAGGTAGATGGTAGTGGTTTGAGTGCAGGGGAGGTCTATAGTGTGTTGAGCATGAAGCTCTAAGTGGGAAAAGTGACTTTTCCAAAGGAAATAGTGAGGTTTTTTATATGTTAAACTACAAATATAGTTGGAGCAGCAAGTTTTCATGATTCCTTAAGCTTGTGCAGAGCTATTTAGAATTTTTTATGGTAGTGGTAAGGTTGTGTGAAGTCTAGTAAAGGGATTTCCAACAAAACCCTAGTTTTGTAGCTATAAGTGAGGGTTTATGAGTTTGGCACTTGGTCAAGTGAAATTCTGAGAACTAATTGTGGATTCTTGGGTTTTGACATGTGAGAATTTCTTCCCTAAGGTTTCAAAGAGTTTGCTAAAGTGTGGAGATAAGTCTCTTTGTAAAAGAGGGCTAATTTGAGCCCTAAAAGGTGTGAAAATCCTGATTTTGTGAAGTTGCTTCAAAGTAACCAGTAGTGGTTTGTTGATATGTTCTTGACCACTAAAAAGGGTCCTTGAAAAGGTTTGGGTCTTGGTTTGAAATGAGGTCATTGTGTAGTTACACCCAATTGAGTGGGTTTCTAGTGTTGCAAGGATATAGGTTGATTTTGTGAAAAGTGAAGAGTTTTGAGATTTGTAACTTGAAGATTGTTGTTGGACTATGTTGATTGTTGTTACAGGACCTCCCTTGCTTACATCACATTCAAAGGTCAGTTCTTCTAAAATAACTTCATAACAAGTAAGGGAATTATCCATCATTGGATTCTCTTGTTTATCAATGATGTCATTGTCTTGTTCAATAATGTTTTCCCTAGGGGGAGAGACACACATAAGATTCTCATGACTTTCATCAATTGCATTTTCTAACATCAAAGTATCTTCTTCACAACTAGGAGAGATACTAGGAGAAGCACCAATGTGATTGTCATGATTGTCCATCTTTCATTCCATTTTCCCATAACGTCTTCTAAAATAGGATAGGTAGGGGAAGAAACATGACGGTTATCATAGATCTTAAATATTTGATCATCTAACACCCATTTATCTTCCTCACTTAAAATTTCATCTTCTAAAACATTGTCACAAGATGTGAAGGAGATGAATGTGGACTAGTCGAAGTTTCAATGGTTGCTTGTCATGTTATGTGATTGTCATGATTACCTATAATTGTGTCCTCTTGTTCAACAATGTATTGTCCAACAAGATAGGTAGGAGGAGAGAAACAACTAGGACTCTCAAAACTCTCATTGATTGGTTCTTTAAACACCAATATACCTTCTTCACAAATAGGAGAGATATTAAGAGAACGAATATGATTGTTATGATTGCCAAAGATTGTATTCTCTTTCGCTATTAAAGCATTCTCATAGAGAGGGGATATGAACCTTTTCTTAGCATGCCTAGATAGATAAGATACTAACATTGTTTGACCAAGAATGAAAAGTACTTCTAACCATCTCATGCAATGCTTAAATAACATAAACAATGTATATCCAAAGATGAAGAATACTTTTATCTAATGTATGCAAATCTTCAAGAATGCAAAAAATGTGTATCCAAAAATGAAAAAGACTTTTATCAAACTTATGCAAAACTTTATAAATGTAAACATTATGTATGCAAAAGTGAAAAGTACTTTTATCCATATTATGCAAAGTTTGAGAAATGTGAACATTTTCATATTCAATGATGTTTGCTAGTGCATTGATTTAGGAAGAATTCAAAAATGATTACCCTAAATTGATGTTTTTGACCTAGATGCATAAAACAAAAGTTACTAAAACTTTCTAAACTTATAATATAGGTTACCAACAAGCTTAAGAAGTACAAAAACAAGTTTTTTAATGTTGTAAAAGACAGTTTTGGGCCTGATCTAGGACTGAACTGCTCAGAGGGTTGTATGAGTCCAAGTCAAGGTTTTTGAAAGGGTCAAATGCTAGAAAATGCACAACAGGGAAATCCCAGAAAGTAGGAAAAACAACCTGTACTAGGACTAAATCTCCCAGAGGTGCATATGAGTTCTAGATTAGGGTTTTTGCACCAAATTCAGTAATTTCTTAGTTGTTTCTAAGGTTTGTAGCTTGTATTATGTGTTGAATTTTTGCAATTGCAGAATTTCAATGAAAATAAATGATCTAAGATGAAAAAATGCAACCTATATGGACTTTCACTAATGTAAGAGTTTGAAACCCTAGATGCAAATTAATTAATGCAAGATCTAATGCAAAGCTAATGTAAGCAAGATCTAGGACTTTAACGTACTCCAAATCATAAAAGAAGGTGTTCAAAAGGCTAGGTTCACTAAAATGAAATGAAGAAAATAGGTGTTTAGATGTTCCACATTTTGGGAGGTGGAACAAAAACTAGGTGTTTACGGACCTAGACCTATTTCCTTCATGTTTCATTTGAGGAAACCCCAGAGATCTCAATCCAACGATGTAAAAGGGAAAGAGATCTGCAATAGGGATGTCCTAGGGTATGATTAGAGATATAAAAGGGGTTCACCACCAAGCTAGGGCTTGGGAAGACAAGAAATGTAAATGACATGCAAAGTACCATTCAAAACCTAACTAAATGACCTAGAAAATGAAACTGATAATATGGATAACAAACTAGTAATGAACAGAAAGGTACCTAGAGGATAGATGTCAAAACAAGTTCCAAAACCCTAAAATCTTGTTGTTTGATGTCCACTGGGACTCATATGCCATTCTATGAAATTTAGTCCCAAACTAGGGTTTTTGTGCCAAAGTTGGAATATGTTAATAAGTGCTTTGAATCTCTTAAAACCTGGAAAATGGTAGTACTAGGACTCATACACCACAAGTGGTGATTTAGTCCTAGTATTAGAGTTTGGCTAGAATTTTGATATTCTCTGGTGATCTCTCATAACTTCCTTCCTGCCAAATCTCTGAGTCAAAAACCTTGATTTGCAACTTGTAGGTGACAATGTCAGCAACTTCCTTCAATCTTGTAACTTAGTCTTCAAAGGATCTTCAAGCTCTATGACACCTAGATCTACAATAACACATGTAGAGAGAGAAAAACTTGTTGATTGTTAGAGAATAGGGATTTGCCTAAGTCAAACCTTGTTTAGGTAATTAAACCTTATGATGAAGCAATGAAACATGAAACATGAACAATGATACCTTGAATGATGTCTTGAGATGTAAATCGGTAATCTAACATGAAGTGGCCATGTAAAATGTAGATCTTGATCTTGAATAGAGGTAGAACAATGCATAATCCTGGATCTTGAATGCTACATCACAAAACTAGTTCAACAACATGCTTGATGCATAATTACTCGGATATGATGATGGATTTTGAATTGTTGCAACAAATGATAAAGAAATCTACCCTTGAATGCCTACTTGACTCTTGACTACTTAGGATGATATCATGAATGCTTAGGTGAAATAATGATATGAAACCTTGTTTATATAGGCATTCCATTCAATTTATCGTTTATCATATCCTAAATGCTGACACTCATGAAATTTGAATTCCAAACCCTCATTTCCCACTCAAAACCCTAAAAAGGGGCCAAATGGGACTCATACGCCACTGGTTGCATATAGGTCCCATTTGGGTGGGATTCATGTGCCCAAGGTGGCATATGGGTCCCACTAGGCCTTTTTGGTTAGAGGAAATATCAGGGAGTTGAGATATTTAGTATATTTGTTGATTATGTTGGGATCTCGATTGAAATAAGCCTTGAGATGCATAATAAAGGGTCTTAGGGGCCTATTAATGATGACATGATGGTCATAAGTGTAAGAGGGCCCAAAACTTAATGTGAAGGTGTAAATAAGTACACTTTACATCATTAAATTAAGAAAAAAATAAGTCTATTTAGTTTAAAAGGGTCCAAAACCTAATGTGAATGTGTAAAACACATCACAACACTAGATCAAAGTGACATTAGGTCCATTTTAATGTTAATAATTCCCAAATTAAGTGTGAAAATGTAGAGGGATACATTTTTCTACACTACATTAAATAGCTTGATGGAGTTCTATTTGGTTCAAAAAAAATCAAAGAGAAGCTTCTCAGAAATTCACAATTATGATTGGTCAGCATGTTTTATTTTTTACTTTTTATTATGTTCTATAGAAATTGATAGTCAAATAGAATATTTAAATGGATTGAAGTAGTTTGGGATGTTATAAATGAAGATTTGGTGGTTAACTAGAATATTTGCTTAGACATGAGTGGTTTTGGGTGTTCTAGATGGATGAAGAAATTTTGGTGAGGTAATTAAGTGGATTTCTAGCGACTGCTACTACATTGAGTCATAATTTCTTCATTTTTTTATTTTTATACTTTTTAATGTAAACTTTAAGGATGTTGATAAATTTTGATTTACATTTTGTATAAAATCATGATATATATATATATATATATGTGTGTGTGTGTGTGTGTGTGTGTGTGTGTGTGTGTGTGTGTGTGTATAACACAACTCCTCATCAATACTCATCTGTTTCATAACTTTCAGTCTTTCACGTGCTCGCATATACAAAACCTAAGATGCTTCTACCTAAGTAAATATCAACTAGCAATTGCACCCATAGGAGGTTCAAGGGAGATGTCGATAGGAAATTAAAAGCAAAATCATCAATGAATTGTAACAATACACAATTGGTTGTATAAAAATATATATGTATAGATGTATGCATTGTATAATACAAGTAGATACATTATTTTGTTGGATTTTTTTTTTTTTTAAACAATGAAATCCCTTTGAACAATTTGTAGCAAGTTTGCATAAGACAAATTTACATAAGAGCATCTATTTGTCTTTTTTGAAGCTCCTCTTTTAAAGACATGGAATGTCTATGAAGTGAAACACAATCTTGATTAGATTACTTTGAACATGTAGTTTCAAGTTTGCACCAGTCAAAGTAAAAAAGAGCTTCGCAATGTCTTTATTAAAGGTCCTCTTTTCAAGCCCTGAAGTTTGTATGTAGTGAAAAATAACATTGTTAGATGAGAAATCCATAAAATGTAAATATTTAACTTGATATGTAAATTTAACAAAAAATAAAATTTAGTAAGAGGGTATTTTTTCTTCTTTTATCCATCAGCGATCGACCTGTAGAAGATCAATTTTGTAATTAATTAGTTTTAGTATTGTTACTCTATTAAAAAAGGGGATAATTAAAAATGTATAAACTTTGAAAGAGTGTGTAATTAATTGTACATACCTAAACATGCTATTGTGAGAGCAAGTGTAGGCGAGCTTCTTCTTTCTTTTTGATTGCCAACACAAGCACTGATCAATAAGCTACCATAATTCATATCAACTTCAAATCTACTCACATGTTTGAGATGCAATCACTCCAATTTCATTTGTACACTCACATTTATAAAGATCAGAAATATTTTCATGTAGGTGGGAAGAATGTATTGAGATTGAATGGAAGTGTGTAGAACTCCTCATTACGACTATCCCCTTTGAATGTTTGAAATTCAACCCACCAAGGCATTCCCCTATCCTTCTTTGCTTTGTGAACTTGTAGTGTATTGTCTAGGACTACTGCAATTATTAGTGCAATTGTTGGTGCTGAAGTGAAAACTGTGTTTAGAAAATCATTGAACTACCATCAAACAGAGACAGATTAAATTTGCATGATCAAACAATACCGTGCCTTGAGCTAGCATACAATTTTTTTGAAAAATAAGAAGTAGCATGTCAAACTCACCCATCTGGCTCCTATATGAACATGTCCATCGAAAGGATGAGGTTCTTTAGAAGAAGATGCCAACATGCCTTGCTCAAAAGTAGCCTTAGCTTCTTGTGCTGTAGAAAATTCATTAAAGTACTGAGAGATGGACAGTCCAAGGAACAAAGAAACTCCAATAATGAATAGGTTACGAAGAGAGTTCATCGTTTGTGAACTGTAGAAAGGAAAGACCAATTGCCGCTGGAACAAAGACATCAACAAACCATATTTAGAGGCCACAAGATATTTAAAACAGGATGGAAAGAACATTTCTCCAACTAATGGGATTAAAAAACAGGCTTACCAACTAGACCAAATAGGACACAATACAATGCTACAAAAATTGGGAAAGGTAGTGATGCAAAGAGAGCTCCAAATTTTCATGTATTAGCAAACAAATATAGTGACAAATGTGTCAAAAATAATAATACATGACCTTGTGCAAGTCAAATGAAAATTTTAAAAATGCCTCTAGGGCTCCATCACCCTATCCCTCAACAAAAGGATCCCCTACCCAAGATTGAAAAGAATACCATGAACCCCGCAGAAATCTGCACCACACAAAGGCTACCAATTCGAGTTACCCCAAGAAGTCCAACATTCTCACTGAAACAAGATGGCATGGTAAAATAACTCCTATTTCCACTCATCCACGTTTGAACAGTTCAAAGAGAAGAGTCTCTTCCATGGGACCCTTATTTTTGCTAGGGTAGTTTCCTTTGTTGGGTTTACAACATTGACCCCTGCCGCAGTATCCATTGTGATTATGTAGTTGACAGCTAACATTGAAGGATGCACATGCTTTGCGTTTAGTTCCTTTCCATGCAGGTAACTTCTAAATTCATTTAACTACTGAGGGAAGTTCCACAAGGAAACATCCATACAAATCCATTACAAGAACATGCCACTGAATATATTACTGCCTTGATGAAGATAACAATCACAAGCTAGCGAGTGTCTTAAATGGGCTGAAAAGAAACAATCATTGGAGGATTTTAAATGGGCTGGTTCAAAGTTGGTGGGCTTTCAAATTTTTTATTAAAAAAATAATGTTACGAGAATCTTAAATGTGCTGGCTCCAAATCACTAGGCTTCCAATTATTTGATTAAAAAAGAAACAATGTTGGAAGGATCTTAAATGGGGTAGCTCCAAGTCATTGGGCTTCCAATTCTCCTGATTACAAAAGAAACAATGTTAGCAGGATCTTAAATGGGCTGGCTTAAAGTCACTAGGCTTCTGATTTCTCTGATTAAAAAATACGCAATGTTAGGAGGACCTTAATTATTAATCAATGTTAGGAGAATCTTAAATGGGATAGCTCCAAGTCACTGGGCTTCTGATTTCTCCGATTAAAAAATAAGAACGTTAGGAGGACCTTAAATGGGCTGCTCCAAGTCACTGAACTTCTGATTCCTCTGATTAAAAAGGAAACAATGTTAGGACTGTCCCAAGAGAACTTTACACATTCATACTTGCAACTGAAAGCCTGCTTCTAGATTTGTGACTTCTACAATGTTTCAATTTGCTACTATATTAGAGCCTATTCTAAATTTCTAAGTATACCTACTGCTGGTTGTGTACAGGGACTTCGTCAAGTGGTAAATTGAGGTGTTTGCTCATGAAAATGGTCTGTTGTCCCCACTTTGTCTGGGGACAATAGAAAAAAGAAAATGGACCTGGTTTGAGTGATAATTGGGTCTACCACACATGTAAAAAGAAAGCCCTCACACTAAGAAAATCCAGTCTATAGTAGATTTCGTGAGAACAATTCCATCCATCTCTATCTGAAAAGGTCATTCCAAGCATTTCATTAATCAAAGGCTTACCAAAATAAAGGTAGGCATGAAACACGCCCGACCTGAGGAATCCCAGGGATGCCTTTCTTATTACCATAAGTAGACAAAAAGTTCACTAAAGTGCCTTTCACCCAAAGATTGGAACTCTTGGAAGCTAGTAGCACATAATGCTTTGACATGGAATATCTTTTATAAAAGTGGACGAATACTCTTTGGCACTTAGATTCAAACGTTTCCTTTTTGAATTTTTCAATTCAGCGGACTGTTTGAAAAGGATCGCTTTACTTAACAGCGAAGAAAAGGTTTCCCAGACAAAAACAGAAGCGCGTAAATTGGCTCAAATAACTGATGTATAGTTATTTTGTTTAGAATGAATCTACGTAATCTCACATTGTTGTTGGCCTCTATAACATCTGGTTGAGTGGCAGATAACATTGAATTATTTGAACCCGTTGACATGGGGGAGGAGCTTGAATAAGTTATCCGCTAAATCTTATCTTAAATCATCGACATTGTTGAAGAACTTGAACATTTATATTTTTTTAAATTAATTCAGAGTGGCTTACATCTACAGTTTCTTTTAACACATTGATTTTCTCCAATAAAACAAGAGGAGATTTCCAATAAACAGACTAGAAAATGAAATGTACTATGCTTCCCTTCCCCATTGCCATCAATTTCCGTAGTTTAGAAAACAAGTAAATATTATTAAATAAATTAATGCAGAGGTACATAAAGACAAGACATCAATGAACCCACAAAGCTGAAAATCCTATCATGCCTTTATTGTCAATGACACTAAAGGATCTCGTAGCAATGCCATTAGAATCACCTGTCATTAATATTTAATCCTTCTGACATTCTAATTAGCATGTGTTCTAATAAAAATGTGTAAGTGAAGATTGAAAATTAATCTCAACTATCCTAGTGTCTCCATTTACATGAAATACTGTGAAAAAACTGTACAGGAAATGTATTAGAAATTAATAAGCTTTGTCTAAAATTCTACACTGTTTATCCCCCACACATTTAACAACTACAAAGCTTCTTGACAAGAAAAATCCTATTTTTAATATTAAACTGTAACAGTTAACTCAGTCCCAAAAAACTATATTTACTGTCAGACTAAAACTACAATCAAAGGCTCAAAAAGCTCCTTGAACATTCAAAACAAGCAGTTTTAATTGTCTTATAACCATACTAAGCTCACCACAATTGAAAACATAAAAGCTTGCATGAAGTGAAGGTTTCATAAAGAAGTTGTAATCTGATATCCCTCAAATTTATTTACAGCTTTTTGCTTCAGTATATGAATTCACAAAAGCTTGCCGCTTTTACACCTTCCCCTTTCCAAATTGCATTGCATCCCTCTCAAAAATTTGCATTCATCTTTTTTCTATCAAATTGCATTCCTCTTTGCTATTGAATTGCATTCAAGCTCAGTTTTTGCTCCAAACTTTGATACTTGCATTCTTGCATTCAAAAACCTTTACTAGAAGCAAACCAAAGACAAAGGAAAACAAATTTTGAGCTTATAATACTTCTCTGCATTAGCTATATTGTTTTTGTGCATTCTTCAATGGGTAATGATCTTCAGAGGCCATTATATGTCGTAAAATTGGATTAGTTTTGTAAGGTGATGTAATGGAAATCTCAATCCATAGGGTCGATTACTTGAGATTTTTATGGAAATCTCAGTCCATAGGTGCGTTCAATCTGAATTTGTATGGGGGATGGGTATGCCATTTTGAAATAGATAAAGGTAGGGCCTATGGGGACTGGCTGCCTATCCTTGGGCAGAATTTCATAGTCAAGTGCTATGATGTGGTGAGGGAAGCTAAGCCATTTTGCATGTTTGATCAATAGTTGCCTTTTCTGGAAGGATGCAAACAATTCAAATGGAAGGATGCAAACAGTTCAGACTTGCTTGTCTCTCAAGTCGTTAAATACTCTAAAACTTGTATCTCAATTAAATACATATGTTTTGAATGGACTTCTGATTTTATGCTTTTGCCTAACTATATTCTCTTTTTTTCCTTCTTCTGCTTTTGGGTATGCAGCTACTACCACATCACAAATGGAAAATAGGGTATACACAAATTGTTCTGCCTACACAAATCTGGTGAAGCAGCAGTTGATGTGTAAAGGACATGATCAACAGGAGGAGGAAGAAAGTGAATTAATGTTTTCTTTCAGGCGTGGGGCGAGGAATGCTCTGCTGCCAGAAAGTTGTTTTTCCCGACGCGGGTAGATAACAACACAATTGTTTCAGGATGAAATTAAATATTAAAAAAAAAAAGAATGATCTGGTTGTGTACAGATTCCTAACAAATAAAACTCATTGAAACTATGGCAAATGACTTACCTCAATATTCTGCGCAAATTGGTTATGCTCTCAACGATGTCCATGAGAGAAAATGGGCAGAGTTTGCAGAAAATTTTACAAAACCCTATCACAATAGATTTTTTTTCAAATGAGACGAACCAAAACCAAACTCCCTACTGTTGCCGCTTCAATCTATTAACATTGAATGAAAAGTGGATCTTCAAATATCTGGGTTTTAGGGCTACCAAAATCCGATTTGATTCGGAAGTCTGACGTACGATTTTTTTTGCAGCAAATAATAAATGCAAGACAAAATTTGTTTTCGGGTAACCTCAAATGGTTAGATGGCGGTAAATACCTGTTTTCAGGCGGCGAATACCTGTTTGCAGGCGTGAGACAGGTTTGCAGGTGGATTTTGGACTGCCAAGTCCAAAGGTAAAGCCTATCGGCTAATTATCCCATGGGAGCTAAACTTAGGAGCTCCAAAAGGAATCTTTGCAGTTGTACCAAGATTTGTTCGACACTTTTTAGTACACAACTTGGAATAGAAAATCTTCATGAAAGGTTCAAGAGTCTGATACATGCCTGGAATTTAATTGCTAAATAGCATGTCAAGTGACACCTTTCATACGACTTAGATGCGCTTACTGCAATTTGATTTTATGCTCATTGCAAACTGGTTAACCGACAGTTGTTCTCCTATTTTCAGCAAATTCTAAGATTATCTTGGGGGGGAACTAATACAAAATCAAATTCTATCTTTTCTATTCAGGTACTGGTTTTGTGTACTCCCATGCGTCCTGCACACGCATACGTTTACTGAATTAATATTTTTAACATTTATTAAAAACAGTATTTAGTCACCAGTCTTATCGTGTAATTTGTCGACGCCTTTGACTGAGCAAGGAAACAGTTGTCTGTCCTCCTATCTGCAATACTTAGAATATAGATCTGAATGGGTCTGCAGGTTTCAACGGTTACTACATTGAGGTCCAAACGCTTTACAACTTCTTCAGCACGCTACTTCTGTCCAAAAGTAAGACAACTTATCTCCCTAGGGACAACACGTATCCAGATGCATGTGCAGGTTGGTGATTATATTGCAGATCTTGTTGCAGGGAGAAAACAAGGCACACACAAGCTGTTTCTTAGCATCTACGGCAGCTACTTTCTGTGTCTGTCTAAAATGAACAAGAGAACAAACTCTCCAATGTCGATCAACCAATGGTTGCCATAATCAATGCACTAATAATAATATTAATAGAGCAAACCTGTAACAGACGTACTTTCAGCTTCTAATTTTCCAGTGTACAAATAAAATAATGAGTATGTGTGCATTCAGTCAAAGTAGTGAGTTACAGTATTCTACCTAGGTATCTGGTGGGATCACATGGCTGGAGTCGTCCATATCCACAAACAGAATCTTTTAAAACAAGTTGCTCGATATAAGAATTGTGAAGGGAAAAACCTTTCCTTAGCGTTAATCCAGTGAATTGGTTAAAACTTATCATATTGCTATGAGGATTCAACTGTGTAATTTTTATCATTCGAGTATTACTTTAACTCAAGCATATTTAATTATGGAGTTTCTTTAAGATTAAGCCCACTAGCTTGCAATCTTATTTGCAAAACCTTCAACAAGTGTTGTGTCTTATGAACCATTCATAATAGAGCCCCTTTAGATCATTAATTGATAATTAGAAGGTATTTTCCACGGCATATCAAATTATGATATTGTTATTAGGATTCAACTATGTAGTTTTTCGAGTCAAACTCATTGACCCATGTTTCATGAGTAGTGGTTCACAAGAACCCGTCTCTCATGATAATGAATGGTCCACTTAGCACTCATTGTATTTAGATGATGCTCACAAAGGTTAAGCATTGGACCTTCCTAGGAGGTCACCCATTCCAATACTACTCCAACTCAAACACACTTAATCATGGAGTTTTCCCAAGGTTACACCCACTTAGTTTGCAACCCCATTTGCAAAACCCAAGTGTTGTGCCTTATGAACCATTCATAATAGAGCCCCTCTAGCCCATCAATTGATAAGTAGCAGGTATTTTCCACGGCGTGTCAAATTATGGCATTGCTATCAAGATTCAACCATGCAGTTTTTCGAGTCAAACTCATTGATCCATGTTTCATCAGTAGTGCTTCACAAGAACCCATCTCTCATGATAATGAATGACCCTCTTAGCACTCTTTGCATCTACGTGATGGTCATAAAGGTGAAGCATTGGACCTTCCCGGGAGGTCACCCATCTCAGTACTACTCAACTCAAGCATACTTTTGACTCTTGTTACATTTAGATTTTATTTTTATTTCGAAGATTGACTTTATTTCTTATATTCTTTGGTGTATTTTTAAACCTGCCTTCACTCTAATATATTGTGTATGTTGTTCATAAACCTATTTTGTCTTTTGCCTGTTGCCTACTTTCATTTAGTTTGATGGTTTTCATCTTCACTATCTCACAATTTCTACTCTCTCTCAATAAACTCTTTTTTTTTAATCTGTCTAGTCTCTCTCTATCGACGAGAGTGTAAGGAATGTATTGATGATTGTGGGAAATAAATTAGACCAAAACTTCTTGTGTATCCCAATTATTGCTTTGGGTCAAGTTTTCAAAGATAAAATAAAATAGTTTGAAGTATTAAAAAAAAAAAAAAAAAAAAATTTATATGTATATTTTTTAAGTAATTTTTTAAAATTTTATTTCTTTTTTATTTTTAAATAATATAAATATTTTGTATTAGTATTAAAGTTAGGAGAATATAAAAATTTGTTAGAAAGTTTGTACAAATTCAATTTAATTAAATTAGATTTTTTTGTCTATCTTAAATTTTTATTAGAATTTATTTTTGTTTCTGAAATTTAAAAAGTCCTTGAATAATATGTATAATTTGTTAACTTAATGTACTCAAAACTAAAAATCTATCAAGTGTCACTTTTTTTTTTATATATTGAAACAAGAAAATACTAATTACAATAAAGAAGGCAGCCAAATAGCTGCCAATAAAACAACAAAAATAACAATACAACAGTCCATAATGTTCAAGAAAAGGACTAAAACAAGAACAACTCCAAAGGTCCAAAGGAGCATGATCCCACTACAAAAGAGGAGAATCAAACTCTTAGAAGAGATGCATTTATTAGATAAAAGACTAATGTGGACTCGACCACTATTTGGGTGATTCATGATAACTTAACAGGTCACACAACCTTTGTGTCGACGAGTGTCGGCGACACTTCATTCAAATTTCTACCTCATCAAATATCACCTAATTAAATGAAATGATATACCTGTCAAATATTATTCTTATCCCATAACAATACATACATTGACTAATATTAAGGAGCATGATCCCACTAGAAAAGAGGAGAATCAAACTCTTAGAAGAGATGCATTTATTAGATAAAAGACTGATGTGGACTCGACCACTACTTGGGTGATTCATGATAACTTAACAGGTCACACAACCTTTGTGTCGACGAGTGTTGGCGACACTTCATTCAAATTTCTACCTCATCAAATATCACTTGATTAAATGAAATGATATACCTGTCAAATATTATTCTTATCCCATAACAATACATACATTGACTAATATTAACATCTTGCATTGTAAGTGTCACTTTAATGGTAACATATTGTATGCATGAATCAATTCTCACTTGATCATGACGAGAATTTTTCTTTCACATTAAGTGTTATTGTCAAATCCCCACATAAGGCCCCTTCCAACGACACATCAAATAGATAAAATATCAAAAGAAATCAACTATTAAATAATTCAACATGAGGGAAGATAGAGCCATTGACCAATATTAATGTAAGTGAACCAGCAAAGAGACGACCTCGATTAAAGAAGAATGGGCACAGCTAAGTGAGGGGGGCCCGTGCCATTAAGAGGGCATGGAAACCCTTTTCTTGGCGCTTAAAATTGCAGGTCAAAGGAAAGCGAACGAATTGTAGGGGAAGAATAGGGTCGTGATCTCTTTGAAAAATGTTTTTGGACAGAGTTTAAGACAAGGAAAAAATGCAGAGGGAAGGTGGGAATAAAGGTGACTGGAGTTGTGGCAACTTTGGGGCAGCTTTAAGGTAGGAAAGAGACGACAGGATGACAAGAAGTTAGTCTTAGGAATACCATAGTTAGTATTAGAGCAGAGAAGCATGGGAAGAAATGCAGAGAATGTGATCTCAGGGAATATGATGAGGGGGGTATAAGCATGAAAAGGGTGTGTTGAAAAGGCCTCAGAAACTCTCAAGCAAGCGACATCATCCTCCTTGCCTATGTGGAAGTGAAGAGTGATGGAGATAAAACAACTCCTTTCCACCTTCGATTATCCTCTGATGGGATTCTATGCCCATGATTTACGTGCTTTTAGTATAACGCAAATGGTGGAGAAAGCAACCCACAATTCATATGTGCATTTGGGTCCGCTTTAGAGGCTAGTCTTTGGGTATTTGGTTAAGAGTTTATGAGAATTTATTTTTAGAGCAGGCTTTTGGAGTATTTTGGTGTCATGGGTAAGTTGTTTGTCACTATTCTTATACATTTTTGGGTGCCTTGGATAATCAGTGTAGTTATAATACTTCATTTGGCAGAAAACTTCCTACCATAGTCACTGGCTTATATTTTTAAATCAAAATACATGAAGAAAATTTCTTAACATTAATAGTTTTTAAATAAATATACAAGCTCTATTACTTGCGTTGATGGTTTCATTGATAGAATGTATGCTTAGAATTCATATTGAGTACTTTAGGTAATCTGATCACAAACGTTGGTATTAATAGTTTTTAAATAAATATACAAGTTCTATTACTTGCGTCGATGGTTTCATTGATAGAATGTATGCTTAGAATTCATATTGAGTACTTTAGGTAATCTGATCACAAACGTTGGTGCTCAATGGTTTCATTAGATGGATTTTGAAAATGGTTATCAACTAGTCTTTGAGGGTAATCTTTTGCAACCTCTAAAATGTATTAGCCATGGGCTTATATGTGTATCTTCACAACTCAAGATGATACTTACAACAAATTTATCTAAATGTAGTAAACTATCAACTTTCCATTTGGCATTATGGGCTTTTGTCTTGATATAACATTTGTTTGAGTTGATTTACTCCTTATGGTTTGAAATTTAGTTTCTAAGAAAATGAAAATATTAACATGTTGGGAAAGCCCTATAAATCAGATTATATATCGTATTAATTAATAAATCAAATGGTTTTGTCTGCATGTTGAAAGTTGTGATATCCAAATTGTGACAATGTGAAGTGTAGATTGCATCATAGATCTTTCATACTATATAGAAAAAACAAAACTGGTATGACAAGTCAATAGGAAACCCATAGCCTTATCACCATGATTTTAGGGTTAAAAGAGCTATGATTTATAATGACAGTTTTTAAGAATTGGAACTCTTTAATTATATTTGAGAAATACTATGAATGTTTTAAACCTTATTACATAGTAGTTCTAGTTATGAATACTTAGAATCTATTTTACAAGTTTGTATCCATGCACTAAATGGCTAAATGTTTTTTATTCCTTGTTGGTACATTAGTTTAATTTGTATTGAAACTAATATTTAAAGGATTTTTATGTTAAGGAAATCCTCTAGAAACATGAGATGGTTAGAAAGTTAAAAAGAGTATAATGATGGTTGTTATTTTTACATGAGTCTTTATTAAAAAGTGTTAGTCATGTTGAGTTTTGTGAAGAAAAATATTTATTAGAATGAACAGCCTAATTGCATAGTGCATTGCTCCATAAAAATATTGCAAATGTATATGACGGGTATTAATAATGTAGATAATATAATTGAATTTTCTTCATATTAGATGTAGTATAGGAAATTGTATACCTTTACAATTTCACACTATGTTTGGGTCCCTTAATTAATTAGACTTAATTAAGCTCTTAGTTTTCAAAATTATGCATTCTAAAGCCTTATTTATCTCATTTTCCAATAAGGAAACCTATATTTAATTAATACAATTAATATTTTAATCACCTTGGATCATATGTGTCTTGGAATTTTGGGCCAAGACCCATTTGCCCAAGGGTGAATGGGTCCTCCTTAAGTCCTAGGTCCCAAATTTTAATATTTTTTTGGTGTTATTTTAATGATTCAAATTTCATATCTTGTGATGTCACTTTTTGAAGTCTAATTTTTGGGAAACTAGATAAACACCTATAAATACATAGTTATTCTATCAATTCAACATCAACAAGAAAGAGGTGAACATTATGAGAGAAAATATTATTGTCAAGAGTATTTAACACTAGATTTATCAATCATCTATTGTAGCATTCAAGATCCTATCATCATGTTCAAGGTTATGTGTAGGGTGATCACACAATACTGGTTTACAATTTCTGGGAGATCCTATTTTTTTGTTGAAATCACATATTTTTAGAAAATATAATGATTTAAGCCTTGAAAAGTTTCATTTAAAGGATTCCAATTGAAGAGGATTGGATCAAACCACCTTAGATCAAGCCCCCTTGGATAGACCCTAGCTAGTTTTAAACCTTACCTATAACAAAGTCTATTGGCAACAAAAGGAAAAATAACTGAGAGGGGGTTGAATTAGTTGTCACAAAATTTCAAGCTTATTCAACTTATTAACCTTATTCTCATATATGATCAATAACCATGAAAGCATAAATCAACAACACATCAAAAACACACATAACACCAATATTTTTATGTGGAAACCCTATTAGGAGAAAAACCACAGTGGATGTCAGTCCACAAGATTATACCCAGTTAAAAGTATAAAGAAATATGAATGGGGAATACACATGCATTCAGGCGCACTACCTCTTGAAAATTGAGGTGTTTATGTAGCTTAATACTTCGTAAAATTTTATGATTGTTGATCTAAATATGTATTCTTTGTGGGTGATTATTTGATTAATTCATTTTATCATTTGTAGAATGAAGATAGAAGTTGTAGAATAATTAGAAAGGATATTAGAAGATACAAAACATATACCGTGGAGAAACCCTTTCGAGAAAAAACTCAACCAAGAATCAATGTATTATTTAATCTCTTAAGTAGATTACAATAATTCCAATTCTTCTTTGAGATGCTTCTTCTACCTTCAACAAATCTTCTTCACAACCTACAACAAAACGGATACAAGCTCTCTTCAACTTGCTTAAGATATATAGACAATAAACAACCACAAAGCTCAATCCCTATCACCTATCTCTTCCAAGTAGAGTTTAACTGTGTAAATATCTTCAAGGCTTTATTCTCAAAGTAGGTGCCCAAGAGTGGGCCCACTTAACTTAGCCTTCTGAAAAATTTTAACATGCAAAAGAGTTCATTCCAAGAAGCCAACTTGGGCACCCAAAGTGGGTCGAAGTCATTTTTTGTTAACTGAAACATCTCTCTCCACCATTCATGCAAGAATGGTCATCCCTTATTAACTGAAGGAAGTTACCTGTTATATGTCATGCAACTCAAGTCATTAGTCATGCATTCCAAGTTAATTGAAGTCAACTAGCATTCAACTAAAACTAGCTGAAGATAATTGAACTGAATTGAACTAAACTAAACTAAATTGAACTGAACTGAGCTGATTTGAACTGAAATAAACTTCATTCATGTAAACATCAAACCCTTTGAACTGAACTAAACTTCATGCATGTAAACATCAAACCCTGACTCCTAGGATCTTTACATGCATTACAAAAGTATTATCTCTTACTCCAAATAGTTAACTAAACTCAAGGTCAGTGCCACCTTCCATGTGGATGCCCCATGTGCTCCTATTATTTAGGAACTCATCTTGGACACCCTCACATGCTCCTATTGTTGATGCTAAATCTGCAAATGGCTTATAATCTAACACACACATTAGCATGGTTAGTTGTTAAAACAAAGCAAAATTTTAACATCCATATGAGATAATCTAACATGATTTTAAAATGCAATACAATAACAAGTTAACTAAAGCATCTATAGAAAAATATGAAGTAAATCATATCCCATATTGGATTGGTGCTTCTATGGAAAGAAGCCCTTTCCCAATCCTTGCTAAACTCCATGATATGCTGATATGAAACTGCTTTGAAGATGATATGAGGTGGACAAAATCAGTTCTCAATTGAAGAGAGTGACTTTGCATGAGATTGTGGAGGATTTGTTGAAGAATGAAGCTTTCTATTTATAAAATGTCAAATTCTAAGAGTGCTCAAAATAGAGCAATGTGGGATAAAGATTTGACCAATGAGATGAAGCCACTTGTCACATTGTGATAGGTTGAGGAATGTGCAAGTTTTGGCCAATGTGCCAAAGAGGGGGAGATTCAAATTTGAAATTGAGAGTTAAATGTTGAGTGGGGGACATGTAAGAAAGAAGTTATTGCCATGTTTGAAGGGAAAAGTCAACTTGTCTTCATATTCAAACTAGAAGAATATTCTCAAAAAGATATTTTATTGAGGGAAAATGATGATTTTAATAAATCAATAAATTGATTTATTGGTGCAAGTGGGAAAAGGTAGAGGATGTAATGGGTGGTTAGATTAGTTTAATCAAGATTAGCTTAACTTAGATGATGATTAGGGGTTTTGACCCATTTGACTTAAATATTTTGATTTATTTAAATCAAAAGGGAGAAATATGAATTTTGAGATTTAATTAAATAAAGTTTTGATTTATTTAATCAAATAGGGAATGATGGGCTTAAATTAAATAAAGTTAATTTATTCAATTTAAGTGGATAATCCTTAGAGATTGAATTAAATGAACCCGATTTTCCTAATGAATGGATTTAATGATTTTGATTAATTTAATGAGCGGATGAATGTGAACTTGGTTTACTTGATGAATGGACCTAATTAAATGCATGATGCTAATTTTGCATATCTACATTTTGCCCCTTTTTGAAGCAATGTACTTGCTGCATTGGTTCAAAGAATAAACTTGCCACAATCAAAATTCAAAAAAAATCTAATTTTTTTCGGATGCCCTAGTGGAAAGAAGTACACTAGTACATTGCCCCCTCGAGAGATTGAGTGAAAAGATTCGATTTGAGGGTCGATCTCGCAATAAAGAGGTTCAAGATGGATGGTTATGATGATGATGCAAATGAGATGGTTTCAAGATGCTTAGAATAACAGTTCTATATTATCTTAAACAACTTAAATGATGATATGATGTGATGATGGATGATGTGATAATGCCTAATAAGTGTTTTATTTAAATGTATGATTTTATGAGATGCTTAGACTAGCAGATCTATATTATGATGATGAACATGCATGTGAGATGATATGTAGAATGTTGATGATTTGTGGATGCAGGATGGATGCAATAGTGATGATGATGAACTACTCATGACGTGATGTTAGTGCGGAAAAGAAGAAATTAGATGATGACAAGAGGTTTCAACAAGCCAAATTTATGAGAGATGATGATGATGATAGATGATGATGATAAATGGATGATTTGCTTATCAAGGATTGGGATTTTAAAAGGGTCACTTACCTTATGTTTGATAACACACATAAGCACGATGCATCAAGGTATAAAGGACCAAGATGGCGTTGTACTTAGTGTGATGGACTT
>VDFB02043790.1:0-16373 GCA_007258455.2 Sequoia sempervirens
CAAGAACAAAGAGAAAATGTTGATACAAAGGGTAACAACTCTAACCAAGTTCTTATGTGAGACGATATCTAGGGTTATTGGCCTCCAACTAGCTAAGACGTAGGAATCGGATTTTGAAGATTAATATTTCCTAATTGATGAAATTGACAGAAGACTGGTTTCTTCTGTTTCGACAGGGTATTTGGAGCTTAACAAATAGTTGTTTGGAGGTATTGAGGTGCCTTGGTGGAAGCAAATCTGGAATAATTTTTCCTAGCCCAAATGCAACTTTTTCTTGTGGCTTGTGGTTCACAACCGCTGTTTTACTTGGGATAATCTTTGCAGACGGGGCTTTCAGGGCCCCTCGATGTGTGTTTTGTGTCATAATAGTGAGGAGTTTGTTTCTCATCTTTTCTTTCAGTGCTCCTTTGCTAGGGCTATATGGCACTTTTGGTGGGACACTTGGGGTCAGACCTGCTTCCATGTCTCTTCTTTGTCTCAGCTCTGGGCTCGTTGGGGCAAGTCCCATGCTAAAACTTATTTTCTTCAGATTGCTTGGGCTCTTGGTCCTTCTTTTATCATTTGGCATGTTTGGTTGGAACGGAATTGAAGGATTTTCAGGATGTTAGGATGGATGCTATGCATATGTGGTGGAAAATTATGCACTCTATTCGTGAGACGGTTGTGGCTAAATGTGATTTGACTGGAGGCGTGGATCTTGGCGATGTAGCTATTTGTACTGGTCTTAATTTTCCTCCTCAAGGGGATGCTCCAGTGTTTGGGGGTCAGGGTAGATGCAGACGCCCATTACGGCGGGTCAATTGGGAGGGTCATTGGATACCCCCTCCTCTCGGAGTTTTAAAAATTAATACTGATGGTTCATCTCAAGGGAATCCTGGGCATGTTGGTATTGGTGGTGTTGGGCGGGACAGTTCTGGTGATGTGCAGTTTATTTTCTCTATCTACAAAGGCCTTCATACTAATAATTTAATGGAGGCTCTTGCCATTTTGTATGCCGTTCAACATTGTTCTGCTCTTGGTTGGCACAAGATTATTTGTGAGTCTAATTCTTAGGTTGTGGTGAACTTGTTAACTGGGCAAGACCATAGAGATGTTAGCTGGCATTTAGATTCAATTATTAAACAAATTCTTTAGTTGTGTAGCTCCTTGGATTTTGTTACTTTCACACATATACCCAGGGAGTGGAATGGTGTTGCGGATTGTTTGGGCAAATGGGCCTCGGATCAAATGCAGGGTTGGAATATAGTGGATATGAGGCAATTGCCTCCTGATTTGGCTCTAATGTTTAATCAGTTAGTGGATAGTGATAGAATTCTTAAGTGCTCTCTCTTCTGGGCACTTTGGTTGTATCTCTTTTGTGATTGAATAAATTTTTACCCCTCTTTTAGTTAGACAGAAGACTGGTTTCTGAGTGCTTCTGAGTTATTGCAAATGCAAAGCAGATTTGGGGTACGATATCCCAAATTGTTTGGTAAAATTTGCAGGGAAACCTGTCAATGGCAGGCATTTTTTTTATCTGGCCATCTGTATGAAAGCCGAGCGCAGCATGTCAGACGATACAGACTGAAAACACAATGCATGATGAGAGAATATGACTTAGCAGGGGAAAACAACAATCCATTTTTACACTGCCAGACTACATTTCTTAATCAACCCTGGGAATTAATGCCTTCGTGTAATGTTGAACAAACTCCTTGTCTATTCTAGGGGCTGAGTGAATCTGCCATGAGCAGACCTCAATGGCTAGATCTTTTGAGCAGCATGCTTTGCACGCAAAAATTTGAGCTGACCTCATTGGCAAGTTATGTCAGCTCTTTTCACTAATCCTACTTTAAATTTTTACATAATTCCGGCAATTTGTCATTATCTCTTACATAGCCATAACAACGGGGTTCTGTCGTAGGTTCTTAACTTCTTAGGTACTTACTCCAAGCTATAACTCTAACAGCTTGCCATAAAATCGTTGCAATCTGTTTGCCATATCCTCTATGGAAGGAGGCCATCCGTTACATCTTTCATTAATAATTATTACTAGTCATTGTTGAGGTCAATCTATTCGTATTTTTTGATATATATTAGAGTATGTATGACCTTGAATATATAAATATCGAGCAGGTTTTTACAATCCCACATCCCACATAGAACTTGAAATTGTATGTGAAAAGTAATCAATTGTTAACTGCAACCAAAGCTTCAGTTACTGAAACTTGAAGCCTCAACTTTTGCCCTCAAAGACATCCTACAACATCCTAGATTTGTATGCTGCAAGTAGAAAATCTTTTGCGTAGGATCACACAGCTTTGAGTTAGATAAGGGTAATATTTGAATCTTAGAAATGTCATAATATTAAAATGTGTTAAAGAGGTGTCTCAGCCTGATGGTATCTGAGCGCAGATATTGTGAAGATTCTTGCTTTGGAATCATAAAATACTAAATAGTGTGATTGGTTTTGCTTGTAGAGAAGGGAAGTTAAGCCTCTAAAACCATCAGCAGCAATGGTACCTGACTCTTTTGGGGTCCTCGATTGATTCAAAATTTTCTGTTGATAAAGCATTTTATGTGTTGCTTGTTTAATCACCATTACCAATAATCTCCACATGAACAGTATCCATCCTTGAAATGATGAAAACGATTTGCATCCCTAACAATAATTTGTCTCTTGACAATCTTACAAATAAACTTTGTGACACTGTGGCAGTCGCCACACACACGAAGGTTCTTTGTAATCCTGATCGGAGCTCCAGGGCTTGTGTTAAGAATTCCAAATGCAATGGCCAGCCTCTCACTATGGGTGCAGAGCATGCTTTCCTTCATTTCCTCCTCAACATCATGCAGCACAAAATTTGTGTCAGGTATATATCCAGCCTCTTTCATCTGCACAGCCAAGGCCTCTAGAAGATTGTAAATTTCCTTTAACTGAGGGTGTGATCTATCTCCCACAAGGAATGCATAAACCCTATTATTTATCTCAACCAAGCTGCATCCTGGTGATTTTTTCACTCCCCTGTCTTTCATCATTGTTCTCACCTTCATTACATTATCCCACCTACCAGCTGCTGCATATATGTTTGACAGCAATACATAATATCCAGCATCATCAGGTTTTAAGTCAATAAGGCAATTAGCAACATGTTCTCCGAGCTTGATATTGTTGTGAATTCTGCAGGCACCAAGCAAAGCTCCCCACACACTAGCATCGGGTTCTAATGGCATCTTTTCAATGAAGTCCTGTGCCTCGTCCAGATGCCCAGAACGACCAAGGAGGTCAACCATGCATGCATAGTGCTTCATCTCGGGTGTGATGCAATATTCTCTGGTCATGCTATCAAAACATCGTCGTCCCTCATCTACCAGGCCTGCATGGCTGCATGCAGACAATACACATATGAAGGTTATATGGTCAGGCCTTATGCCTAGCTGTTGCATTTGAACAAAAAGTGCAAGAGAATCCTTGGCAAGACCATGTATTCTATACGCAGAAATCATGACATTCCACGAGGCCAAATTCCTTTTGGACATCTTGTTAAACAATTCACATGAAAGCTCTATGCTCCCACATTTTGCATACATATCTATAAGAGTGTTTTGCGTGGAAACATCCAAGTCAAAGCCTCTTCTAATTATATAATTATGGATTGATTTGCCTTGTTGCAGAACTCCTAAAAGGGTACATGCCAGAAGCATGTTCACCAAGGTAACCGAATTCGGTTGCACATTAGCAAGTTGCATTTGATTGAAGAGTTTCAATGCCTCATTTGCATATCCATAATAGGAATACCCACCAATCATTGCAGTCCATGATACCACATTCTTTCTGGGCATCTCATCAAACAATTGGCGAGCAATATCTATTCTACCACATTTGGAATACATGTCAATAAGAGCTGTCCCTACAAAAACATCTAATTCAAGCCCACTTCTGATTGCATAGTCATGAATCCACTTGCCTTCTTCCAGGGCTCTTAACTGGGCACATGCTAAGAGAACACCCACTATTGTTAACGAGTTGAGTTCCACATCTCCAAACTGCATCTGATAAAAAAGTCTCAAAGCTTCACTAGCATATCCATTTTGAGCATATCCAGAAATCATTGCATTCCATGAAACTACACTTTTGTCATACATTTTCTCGAACACCAGTGCTGCAGCGTCTATGTCCCCACATTTAGCATATAATTCCACAAGGGAAGTCCCCACGAAAGCATTGCACTCATATCCGCTCTTAACTACATACACATGGATCTGCCGGCCTCGATCCAACCCTCCTATGCGATCACACAACCCAAGCATACCGACCAGGGTAGAAGAATTGGGTTTCAAATCTGCCAACTGCATTTCCTTGAAAACCTTAAAGGCCTCATTAGAACAGTCATTCTGTGCACACCCACTAATCATTGCATTCCAAGCCACGACATCTCGTTCAGACATTTTATCAAACACTTGTCGCGCATCATCAATAATTCCACACTTACCATACAAGTCTATAATTCCAACCCCAACAAAAGCATCCAATTCAAAACCCTTCTTAACAATGTCACAATGAATTTCCCTCCCCTCCTTCAAACCTAAAATCCCAGCACAAGCCTTGAGCACAAGTGGGTATGTAAAATTATCAGGCTCTATTCCCAAACCTCTCATCTTTGAAAAGGCCATTGGGTTATACAAAAGGGAATACGCAGGCGGGGAGTGTACGAGTATCTGTCGAAGGAACAAATGGGGGCTCGCTGGGAGGGAGGGGGCTCTCGAAGCTCGCAGTTCCAAAGTCAGGAAAGTCAGGAAGCGACAAGTTTGTTTAAAATAGCAAAGTAGCGGCAGTCGAGGCAGGATTTTTTTGGCTTCTTTCGAGGGCTCGGACGGCAAGATCTGGAGACCAGGGTGGGGGCCAGCTATAAAAGGCAAAGTGAAACTCAGAGATCCCGGGTAAGGTCAAACCTAATCTTATTCTTAGCTCTTTTTCAACAGTAAATCCTGGGCCCCATTGGGGTTTGTTGTCTTTGTTCAACTTTTGCATAAAACAAGCTCCTTTTTTTTTCCATTTTTATTGAAACCTGCACACGAGACTACCGTCAAAAAGGGCAAGTAGCAAGTGAAATAAACAGTGAACTCATTGCAGTGGGCAGTATTTTAGAAGGAAAGTGGTGGGTCTAGGGGTGAGTCAAAATGGCGACCAATGCAGGCATGTTGATCCCTTATAACATGCCCTGCAACATGGAATGCCCCACAAAACAGTCTTACATAACAGCTGGGGCTCTAGAATCATTGCTATGGCAATTCCAAAAATAGAAGCAAACACAAACAAATGAAACAGACACAGGACTAAACCTAACTTTTGTCAATGCTAAGCAGTATAAGAGGATTTTGCAGCGCAGACAGATTAAAATAACAAAAAAATTAAAAAGGCTGGGAAACAGAAAATTTGTTGCAATACTTCCCAAGTTAACCTACAACACTCAAGTTTCATCTGAGGGGGGGTTAAATAATCCAAAGGTAACAACTCAGTTTGGAACTACAAATCAAGTGGATTTGTTGGAATCCGGGAAGGAAAAGCAAATAGAGACAAAGGCAAAGGCAAAGTCGAGTTTGGCAGCAGAGCAGCAGGGGCTCAAAGAACACCTTGAGACCATCGAAAAGGGTGGAGAGGAAAGTCAAGACAGTCATGAGGTATACAGCCCCACATCAACTCCCTTAATGTGGTCATCTGAGCTGTACGTCAAGGAATTATTGGCTCTAAAAGGGAGGCTTGCCATGTTAGAAGAGAGAGAACATATGAAAGATAACATATTTCAAGCACTTTCAGACTCCAACCAGCAATTAGCACAGGAAAATAAGTTGTTTAAAGATCAAATAAACAATCTGCAGCACAGCTTGGAAGCAGGGCAGCGGGAGATGTTGGTTTTAAAATCTGAATTAAGTCAAGTTAAGACCAAAGACACAGTTCAATTAGGTGTAAATCAAGATTCCCATCATAACCAAGTGTTTCAATCAGATCTGACAAGCAAGGAAATCAAGGAAAAATTGCAAATGGCCATTTCAGAAGAGGCCAAAACATGGGCTCATGTGGCAAAAGAGCCAACGGTGATGCAAAAGGAGGATATAAGGAAACAAATCAAGCTTCAATTGTGGGAAGAGAAAGACAAACAAGACAGGGCAGCAAACATAATCATTAAAGGGTTAAAGGAACACGGGGAAGGCGAAGTTACTAGCAGGGTAGTAAGAGATTTTCTACTAAGTAAGCTTCAGTGGGGAGGACATATCCTCCAAGCAAACAGAATTGGTAAAACAGATAAAGGAGAAAAATGCAGAAATATAAGGGCAACTTTGAAAAACGTGAATGATAGGAACCAAATTTTGAGAAACAAAAGGTGCCTCCAAGGCACAACATTTTATATAGATGAAGATTTAACCCCAGCACAGCTGGAAGAGAGAAGAAAAGAATGGGAGAAAGTTATAGCAGCAAGGAAATTAGGCAAGGATGCTTGGTTATATAGAGGGAAGGCCCAAGTCAAAGACAACATGAGACATAACAAATAGGAAAGCGGGGGCCCCCAGGATCACCTCTCAATGGTAAGCTGGAATTGTAGAGGCTACCCTTGGAGGAGGGGGCCTGGGTTGGGGCCCATAGCTGAGGGCAAAGATATTATCGCGCTCATGGAAACACATGAACACGAAGGCTGCAGAATACCTGAGTTCGAAGGGTACAATAAAATATCTGTGTGGAATGAACTAACAAAGAATGGCAAGGGCCATGGGGGGGTAACAATCTTGGTTAAGAAAGAGTATGAAAGAATCATAAAGTTAGAAAAGAAAGACCCAAATAATCAATACATTTGGGTGAAGATAACAGATGGGGAATCTTTGATTTGGATGGCAGCTTGTTATTTTGCCCCTTATGGCTCCAAAGTGTACAAGAAAAGGAATCTAGACAGAGAAGACCCTTATGAAGCTCTAAAAATTGACATAGCAAAATATTGTGATACCGGCAAGATTATCCTTCTGGGAGACTTCAATGCGAGGACCGCAAATAACCAAGCTCTTTGTTTTGGTAAGGAAGAGGGGAAAAATAGCAATCCTTTGTGGTTAGAGGAAGAAGAAGATCAAAGTTGGCAAAGAGTATCTCAGGATTCAAAAGGTGGCATTTCGTCTTTTGGTGTAAATCTGTTGGGGTTTTGCTGCCTTCACAACTTAATCATCTGTAATGGCATAAGCACTTTTTCAAGCTCTGGGGCTTTCACATGTCATACCCACAATGGGCGGAGCGTGGTAGACTATGTCATTGGTTCACAAAGCATTATACCAAGGGTAAAAGAGTTGGAAATAGGGAGCTGTCCTATAGAATTAAAATCTGATCATAGCCCTATTTATATAAAGCTTAGTATGAAAGACAATGTCCAGCAAAAAGCCTGTACGCAGCCATACAAAAGGGGCAACCTTCAAGACAAAATTCTTATAACTGACGAGAATCAGAACACATTTAAAAGAATGCTGGAAAAACAGTTAAAGGAAATAAAAAATGTTAGCAGCCCAACTAAAAATCAAAGCATTATAGACAGCGACAAACTGATGACAATCATGCACAAGGCTCTCATAGATTGCAAAAAGGCTAAGGGTAGAAGAGGCTCCAAAAATAGCTTTCCAGCGAATCCATGGTACGACGAAGAGTGTAAGGTGGCTAAAAGGAGGCTGAAAACACCTGGCTGCGAACAAATAAACAAAAAACTGTATGAAAAATTAGTAAGATCAAAAAAAGAGGAATACATGATAGTAAGAAGGAGGGAGCTAATCTTTCTTGGGAAACACAATCCAAAGGATTTTTGGAGAGAATTGCAGCAGACTAGAGGCACTACAGAAAATAATATTACGGACATTCAATGGCTAGAATACGCAAAAAAGTTGTATGAAAGAGACCAAGAAAGAACACACCCTCCGATAATTAATTCTAATGATAAGCTCTTCTCCACAAAGGATATCAAGGGTGGTATTAAAGCTTTGGCGGTGGGCAAGGCTCGAGATATTGATGGGTTACAAGCTGAATACTTGAAATGGGGATTAGAACTCTTGGCACCACATATCAAAAAGATTTTCAATAGGGTCATTCAACATGGTTTCCCAACAAACTGGACCACGAGTGTTGTTATCCCTCTCCACAAGAGTGGAGATGTCAACAACCCGTCAAACTATCGCACCATAATGATTAACCCTCTTTTTGGGAAGCTCTTTGGGAGCATGGTGGAGCGAAGAATCAGTCGTTGGGCTGAGAAGGAGGGTAAGAGGGCGAAAGGGCAAGCAGGTTTCAGACCAAAACATTCTACTATTGACCACTGCATTACCCTCAGGCACATGGTTGAAAAAGTTTGGGATAAACAGGGTGGCGAGGTTTTCTGTTGCTTCGTTGACTTCAAAAAGGCTTTTGATACTGTCCCTAGAAATAAACTTTGGGACAGAATGGAACAACTTGGGATTCCAGTAAAATATAGGGCTGCTGTCCACAGGCTTTATGAGCAGGTGGGGGCCAAAATTAGAACAAAGGCAGGTCTTTCTGAGTGCTTTGGGAGTGACATTGGAGTCAAGCAGGGCTGCCCTTTGTCCCCTACTTTATTCGGGCTATACATAGACAAGTTAGAAGAATGGTTGAACAAACGGGGAGGTGATGGTGTTCTTTTGGCCACTTATGTGATCAAGTTGTTGTTGTATGCGGATGATCTTACTTTAATGGCAAATTCTGAAAATAGTCTTCAAGAGCACCTAAAAGCTTTGGAACTTTTCTGTCAAGATGTGGGGATGCAGGTCAACATCAGCAAGACCAAGGTCATGATATTTACGTTGAAAAGAGCCAAAAAACAAATAAATTTTGAGTTTGAGGGAAACACTTTGCAGGTGGTGAATGAATACAAATATTTGGGACTAGATTTTTGTAACAATCTCAATTGGGAGGCGTGTAGGACGAAAAGAATTCAAGGGGGTTGGAAAGCTCTTTACCTACTCCAAAATAGATGTAGGTCAGCTGAGCTATGGGATTGGAGAACAAAAAAGAAGCTTTTTGGGCTGCTTGTTACCCCGGTGGTTCTTTATGGTTGCGAAGTTTGGGGCAGCAGCACGTCAGCTGTAAAATGGAAACAAATAGAAAGACTTCAAAAACACTTAATCACAAGTAATTTCAAAATAAAAAATACGGTCCCTTATGAGATTGTTTTAGCTGAAGCTGGGGCCTTTCCAATGGAAATGGCAGCGTTAATTCGCTTATTAGGCTATTTGCAAAGAATAGAGAATATGGAAGAGCATCGTTGGCCCAAAATTGTGGTGGAAGAAGAATTAACTAGAAGGAAGAACACGTGGATGAAACAAAATGTCAAGTGGATGGGAAAATGGGGGATCAACATACAAGAGTGTCCAAGCAAAAAAGTCGAGATGAAAAGGTATGTAAAAGAGAAAGTCAAAAACACCATGTGGTTGAAGCAACTTGGCCGGAAGAGTGAGCACTATGTTCTGCATTTTAATCCTACTTGTGATCATGAACAAAATTTTTACATAGGGGCAGATATAAAATGGAAGGCTAAAATGTTGATAGCTCAATTGAGAACTAGCTCGCATCGTTTGAGATGCGAAACAGGCAGATGGAAAATACCTAAAGAGGGGTGGTCGGATAGAATCTGTTGTTTCTGCACTTCGGGTTTAGTGGAGACAGAGTGGCACTACGTTATGGAGTGCCAAGCTTATGAGGACATCCGATATTGTTACTCAGATTTGTTAAAAGTCAAATCATTAGCGGCTTTGTTTGAAGAGGAAAAGATTGATAAAACAGCAAGTTACTTGACCAAAATTCACAGTAGAAGAAACAAAATCAGCAAAGAGATTGAAAACAACAGCAGGTAGTTTGGTGCAGCGGTTTTGTTGTTTTGGCAAAGGCGGTTTTCCGGTTTTTATCTCTTGGGTCCCATAGACTGGCTGGTCTCGCGGACGTAATTAAAATCATTCATTCATTCATTCCAAGCATGCACTCCAATCAATGCATTCCATAAAAAAGCATTTGAATTATGTTCACACATCTTATTGGCATCGTCTAAATTGCCTAACATAGCATATAATGCTATAATTTTTCCAGCCAAGACATTGTTGTTAGAAAGTCCTTTTGTGATGACATGAGTGTGTGTTTTCTTGAGTGTGTGAATGTTTTTACAGGTCTCCAACATGAGAGAATATGGATGTGCATCAACATTGGTGTGAAATTGGATAACTTTAAAGAGTGATTTGCCTGTGAGCGGTTGTTTTATGTAAATGAGAAGTTTATGACAGCGTGAGAAGAAGTTGGTTTTCATTGAGAGATGATAAGTTAGGATGTTCGGCATACCTCTGAGAGACGCAAGAAATGTCAATAAATCTTTTTAAATTAGAAGAGCATAGCGTTAGAGATGAATGGCATTTTTACAAAATCGCCTGTTTGCTAAAGATGATATCTTATTCTCCCATCGCTGATAGTCATTAGTTATGATCTCTTAATTATTTTATTTTGATTTATTTTGTAAGTTTAGGCATTTCCTAAAAGCTTTTATACATATAAACAATTAACATTAATATAATTGAAAGGTGTAATGGTGAAAATTAAAATAGGGTGAAAGATATAATGCAACTAAGTAGTTTACTTTTAATTAATGTAGAAAGGTAATTTACAATGGTAGTAAGGGGTGGATTAACAAAGATTTATATCTTTTATCTTAAATTTGACAGTTATTTACATGTCAAAATATTAATATTTAATAATAAACACAATATTTTCAAAATAAACAATCATCATGTATATAGTAAATTAAATAGTTTCAAAATAAAATAAAATAGCTTTTTAAGTAAATAAAATAGTTTCAAATTGATCTCTCTCAACATTTTTAGGATAGATGCATTTAAGATATCTATACTAGTTAAATATATGACATATTAATGAAACAATTGAGAAGTATATATTCATATGAACATGAGAGATGCATGGAGAAATACTTGTAGGAAAAAACTCCATCAAAGAGACTCAAGCTTGTATTAATCACAACAAAAGTGTAAAAGAATACAATAATTATCATTCTAATTCAGAATAATCCGACAACATAAAATTACGTAAAAAAGAACTTTACAATCCTCTATCTCATGCCTTCATTCTATAGAAATATTTGACAAAATACAATGCTCTCATAGTCATGGCCAAGCAACATAAAATAGCAAGCAACTCCTCTTACACTAGCATATATATATTTAATAATATATATAAAATACACAATGAGATGTCCTTCTCAAGGCGCCTATTTTTTAATTAAATTTTCACATAAAAATTGAATAGGCGCCTTGAGAAGGATATCTCTCGACATATTTTATATATATTATTAAATATATATATGCTAGTAGTAGTCGCGACGCAACATGTAATATCTTAAATAAATTATTTATATATTTATATATTTTATATTAAATTATTATAATAATTAATATATTATAATATGATAGTATAATATTTGTAATTCAATTTTAAAAAATAATATATGTAATTTAATATTTAAATGTTAAGTTAAAATATATAAATATATTTTTAGTATATTTATAATATTATAATAAAAATATTATATCATCAATATTTAGTTAGGATTATTAAAAAAATATTTAGTTAGGATTAGGGTTAGGGTTAAGGTTAAGAGATATAGTTAAGCTTAGGTTAGGTCTAGAGATATAGTTAGGGTTAGGGTTAGAGTTAATATATAGTTAGGATTGGGGTTATGGTCAATATTAGGATGAGAGACAGGGTTGCCATCAAAATTAGGGTTAGGGTTATCATCAAGATTAGCTTAGGATTAGGGTTCAGGTTAGCATGAGGATTAGGGTTAGAATTAGGTTTAGGGTCAAGTTTAGGGTTAATAGATATAGTTAGGGTTGGGATAATAATTAGGGTTAATGATATCAGGATTAGGGTTATAGTTATGTTTTGGATCAAGTTTAGGGTTAGCATTATGGTTAGGTTGGGGTTAAGAGATATAGTTAGGTTTAGGGTTCAGGTTAGGATTAAGGCTAGAGATATAGTTAGGGCTAGAGTTAGGGTTAAGAGATATAGTTAGGGTTAGAAATACGGTTAACATTATGATGAGGGTCAGGGTTCACATCAAAATTAGGGTTAGGGTTAGCATTACGATTAGGGTTACATTTAGGTTTGCAGTCAAGTTTAGGGTTAATAGATATAGTTAGGGTTGGGGTAATAATTGGGGTTAAGGTTATCAGGATTAGGGTTATAGATATGTTAACTAATTATAGAATCTAGGTGCTTTGTGAGGGTATTCAATGCTTAGTCATAACATCCAAATTGGGAAGATGCTTTATAATTCTCAATTTTGACCTTTTCAATATAGCATTCATATTTTTCCTACATTTATAACATCCCAAGTATTTTAGAGAATAATAATAAATAAATAAGGTCCCTACTCTCACATGGGCATCTCATTTTTCTCAATCCATGGTGTTTGGAGATCATACATAATTAAATACAATAATTTAGAATTGGATTCACAAGGAAAATGTCATGTCACATTTCTAGTCAATCAAAGTTTGTACATATTAGTTCTATACTAGTGTCTTCCCTATTTCCATCTACTATATGTTTTCCCTTCTTGAATATGTTTTTTCTTCCAACTCCACTAGTCCCTTCTTCCTTACGAAGTTTCAAGCTTATCCATCCTATCATGCCTTCCATCAATCCCCCAACCTGTAGTATGTGTCTAGTGGTATTGTCAACCCTTGCTCCCTAGCATTTTCACTTGTGTTCACATTCCCCTCCCAACTTCCAATCATGTGTCATATTTTTCTAATAATTTATTTTTGGTGCCATAAATTTCAAAGAAATATTTTCATCCATGATCACAATTCAAAATTGAAGTTGTGGGTGGACTTGGTGGTCGACCTATTTTTTTATGAAGGATATAAAAGAGAAAATGTTTTCATTCAAGAGGATCATTAACACTTTACCAAATTACTTTCAAAATCAATTTTGAGCACTTATGTTCAAGTGTGGGAATCCTAGGATGAAAACCCTAATGATTTTGAAGGGCAATCTCATATAGTGCTCATATTTGAGATTTATTAGACATAGACTTCAATCACATTGCATTGATCCAATTTTCCATTATTATTGGTATGAATTATTGTTGTAGTTACTAATATTGCAAAACCATTTGAATGTAATAGTCATTACTATAACAAGAAAGAGATTAATATTTACACTTATTATTTGTTTCTCATTATAATAAGAAGATTGGGAGTTTTGTTTGTCATTTTCTACTTAAAATATGAAGATATTGTTGATGCATACACAATAATTTTAATCTAAGCTGGCTAATATTTGATTGAATACTAGAACCCAATAGTGTTGTTGACCAAATAATAAGTGAGTGGAAAGTTAAGAATTAAATTTTCTATTATTATTTTGGCTCAAGACACTACAATTGTATCATAGTTGGTGATCTTGCCAACATATGTCTTCATATTTCAACTTTTCATGTTTTAGTTTTATGGAGTATAGTGATAGAGCAACCATATATCACTTGAGGGGACTAAAAACAACATCAATTTATAGAGTCCAAAGACTAAATATTCTCCTATAGATTTCATTGTAGAGTATACCAATATAAAATAAACATAAAGGAGAACAAAAATATGTGAAAACCCTAAGGGTTAGGCCAAAAGAAAGATTGGTAGATAACGATTGATATGATGGCATAGATGATTTACAATATGGATAGTAATATGAATATGCCTAGATAGTAGACAGGTGAATGAAGTGCTTGTAATGTTAATAATTTGGATGTCACTTAGAGCCACAAACAAAGGACTATTCTTGTTTCAATTTCAAGGCCCAACTAACCTACATTTCTAAATAAGGAGGTGGTGGCTCTAGAGCTTGAAGCCCATAACTCGCTATTTGATGATATTAGGGCTTGTCATGCAGAATACAAAACTCTTCCTAAAAAGACCTGAAGTGAAATGTCACTTACTAATTATATGAACATGAAGAATTCCCATGTAATGCTTACAAACCTGAGCCTAAGTTTCAAGATTTTAAAAGAGATGTAAAAATATTTGTTGAAGTTGACACACTCTCTCTATGATGGATCTAAAATATGTTCAACTCATGCATGGGTATAGAAGCTAGACACACACTTGTCTCTTAGACTAATAGAAAAAGATGAACTAATCAAGTTTTCCACCTTGCATTTAGAGGGTATTGCACATAAGTGGTACTACAATAATCTAATCACTTGATATCATATATATTTCACCTCATATGATGAATTCTATAAAAAATGATTTAGAGGTTTGACCAAGAGGATCTTGAACTTTATTTCAAATATTTGACTCAAATAGTGTGTGGTGTAATGGATAACTATTTAATAAAGTTTTAGAAGTTATTAGTAATTATACTAAACATCATAGAGAAGATTGACAATGTTCTTCATTGAATGGTTAAATGAATATCTCAAGAGGATAATCAAGGATTTCAAGCGATCTATAGTAAAAGAGAGGAAAACAATTGAGATTTGAAACTAAATACTTCCATGCTGAAGAATAAGTTCTAGATCAAGACCTTTATTCCAAAGAATCCTTTTTCACAAAAAAGTACAACAAACCAATATTTTCCATCATGAATTTATATTGAGAAAAGGAATGAATTAAGTAGGAAGTGTTATAGATTTTCACTGCGAGGCTCAATCGAGGCGAGGGCAATCTCGTCTTCAAGTGTTCATGAAGGCCAAATGGAGAACGTTTTTGTCAAAGGTTACATATTTTCTAACTTGTTTGCTTGACATGTGGGATTAAATGTGGCTCCCATAAGGAGGTTGACCCTAGCGTGCGAGATGTTCAGTTTTTATTGGGAGGGTCTTCATCTTATGTTTTTGCCTTACTTTCCCCCTTTCTCTTTTATTTTCTTTGTCCCCTTTTCTTTTTGTTCTGTTGCAGGCGGAGTCAGAACCGAAACCGAACATTGAAACTTTTCCAAAGTTCCAATTTTCGTTTTTGTTCCAGTTTCGGTTCCGATTCCGCGCTTTGTGCATTTGTTTTCTTTTGACCTTTCGTTTGACCGTGGGGTGGTTTTTCCCTTTGTTTCTTTTTTTTGGCCTTTTTCCTATTTTCACTTTGAGTTCTGTCGAGGGCGGAACCGGAACCGGAACCGAACATTGGAACTTTTCCAAAGTTCTAGTTTCCGTTTCTGTTTCGGTCCAGGTCCCGGTTCCGCCCATTCTTCTTTTCTTTTTTTTTCGTTGCCGGTGATCAAGGGAGGTTTCTTTCTCTTTAATATTCTTTTTGTTTTTCTTTCTTCCCTTTTTCTTTGTGTGTTGTCAAAGGCAAATCTGGAACTGTAACCGAACTTGAACTTGGAAAAGTTTCATGGTTTCGTTTCTTTTCCACTTCCACCCCCGTTGTGTTTCGCGGGGATCGGTTTTGGTTCCGATCCCGCTTTGCTTTCTTTTGTTTGGGGGTTCTTTACTTTGGCGGAGGTTGAATCGGAGCGTAGGATGGATGTGGAAATGTTGGTTGGTTTCTGGTTCGGTTTCCATCCTGACTCTGAATCCACCTTCTCTTTTCGAAATGCTCGGGTCGCTAAGACATTTCAGTTGCTGTGAGTTTAATTTTTCTCTCCGCTCAGGGAGAACTCTCGCCAAAAGTTGTTAACAAGGATGTCATTGGGGGGACTCTTGTCTAAATGGTTTGCTCGATGTGATGTCTTGCGAATGAGAAGTCTCGTGGCCGAAAGAGATGTGATGTGACATGAGGGGATCCTTATGTTGTCTTCTTGTGTGATAATGCAGGTGACAATCTTTGTTATCGGTATAACTCTTGTCGCTCGCTATGAACTCTCGCTAATAGTTGTATGTTATGCCGATAGTTGCTGTGGAGCATTATAGCATCGGGGAGACATGACTAGTGTCTCACCGACATGTGTTTTTGCGGGAATAACTTTTGACCGTCTGAGGATCCCACGTGGTATCTGTTCAACCAATCAAAGGAGGCTGAAGACAAACCATAGCAGTTTGTGGGGTGAGGAAAGAGATAACGGTATGCGGTATGGTCTCTGTGATTGAAGATGATGATCAGATTGGTGAATAGTGGTGTTCGTCTGTAAAGATCTAGACGAGAAAGTCAGATGCTGCTTCTCAAGGGGGTCAACTTGCGGAAAGATCTATAACAAGAGGGAAGCAGAAAGGAAGCAGTTGCGAGTCTCAATGAAAACTGGGATGTGTACTGGCAAAGGTAGATCAACATTAATGACCATACTTTAGAACATTCAAAGCAGCTCTGCAAAGAAGTCTTGAGGGTGGACACGAGGGCTGCAAATTAATGCGATGGTTGCAAAA